>CM047507.1:28006545-28219045 GCA_026122265.1 Ammodytes dubius | reverse complement strand
TTAATAGCTCTAAAGAGAGGAGGGTGGCATATTGTAATGAAAAATGTATAGCAAAAAAACCTTGGCAGGTCATTTTTTTTTAAATTTACAGGCCTGGGGCAATGAGGCCAAAAAGCAAATTTTGGACATTGGTTGCGTGCCGGTGCACACACACACACACACACACACACACACACACACACACACACACACACACACACACACACACACACACACACACACACACACACACACACACACACACACACACACACACACACACACACACACACACACACACACACACACACACACACACACACACACACACACACACACACACACACACACACACACACACACACACACACACACACACACACACACACACACACATTCATTATCCCTCCATGATTAATGTAGTTCTTTTAACTTGTGTAGTTCTTTCCAGGGGAGCCACATAATAGGCCTCAAAGCTTTTTGTTCTAATGGACCAATAGTCAGGATTTTGTGTTGTTTTTATTTACTTTCTTTTTCATTTTTATCCATGTTTTAATTGAATAATTAATGAATAAATAAACAGTAAGATCTCCCATCCAAAATTCAACTATCAGCAGAACATGACTGACCTCCCCCTCAACCATAATTATCATAATGTTTACCCTACAGGCTCTCTTGCTGAGGTAAGAAATGGCCCAAATGAGCTCACTCCCCAACAATGTCCTCTCTTAAAGGACTAAATCGTTGACCTGTTTTTACCCTGTCAAAAAGGGGGGGGGGGAAAACACACACACACACACACACACACACACACACTGAGACACACCGAGACACAGATACACAGATACACAGTATCACCGACACAAAACCGTCTCCACACTGTGATGCCTGAACCTGTCTTGTGTATTGGGAGTGTTGGTTGTGGTGAAAGCTGGTTACAGGATCACCTAGGGGAAATATTTTGCCTCTGAAAACAATGACACACACACACAACACACACACACACACACCACACACACACACACACACACAACACACACACACACACACACACACACACACACACACAACACACACACACACACACACACACACACACACACACACACACACACCACACACACACACACACCACACACACACACACACACACACAGAGAAAGGGAAAGATAAAAACTGCAAAAACAAAACATGAAAGATTCCCTGGTACAAGCAACCACAACAGCCACGAGGCAGGGCCGTGCTGCTTACGTCTGGGCTTGGTTTCCAGACCACATGTCCAACATGTTCCACTTGTCTCGGTCCTCTGGCTTATTTTGACTTGCACTTGTTCTTGTTCTTGTCTTAGGCATTTTTCGTTCAACCCTTTTTGACTTCTCCTGTCTTTCTTGATGCCTTCAAAGATGGATTTAAACTCAACCTGATCCACATTCTCCTATTTCACACTTCACTGCACTGCAATTTAAGGATTAACTACCGGTGTTCATACTATAATTGCTCAGCGTATTGATTGGTTAGGATGCACCTTGCTGGGGTAAAGACAGGTTCACCTTTTCGTCATTTTGCTCTTCAATCTTGACACAGTTTTGACAGCTCGTTGTCACCTTTGAACTCTACAAACATAGTTGTGACTTGACTCACTTGAAAGAAAATGGATAAACAACTATTCCATCACTTTTGGACATAACTCTGTGTGCTAAAATATACAATTAAACAACAGCGCTTAACACAAGGTATAGCTGAGACTGATGGGAATAGCATTTGGTCGAGGTTAAATTGTGACAAGATGTTACATGAAAAGTCTGTTAGAAAAAGTCAAAAACATGAATGCTTGTGACCAACATGTCATAACAATCACTTCCATTCAATATTTATAATATTTCACTGAACATAAAAATGTCAACCTTATCTGGTGGTGCTGGAGGAGAAGTTAGGCTATCACCAAAGTCAATACTGACATCCAGAGAAACAATCAAAATAATAATTGATAAAATAAAAGCATTTTGGAAAATTCATTCCAGCCCTGTTTTGACTACAGCCCTGCTACTTGGCATCTCTCAGGTCTTTTGTTTCAGGTATTTCTCCTTTCATGCAGCCAGAATCTCCATGGCTTCAAATGTAATTCTTGGCATTTCATAAAAAACATCAATTTGACATCTTGTATTTGAGCAGAGAAGATTGACATTTACTGTAATTGAAGCAGGATAAGTAACAACCCCTTGTAAAGCTTAACGGTTGACTTGAACACACATATCTGGTCTAATTCTTCTTTAAGACTGGCTGGCAGTTGACATAGGCGTCCCACAACTTCAAAAGTGCAATACAGCGGCTTCATAAATCACTCTTAATGAGGGCGATGTCTCATCACAACGTATTGTTCTCACCTTTCGGTAATAAAACTTTGGGCCGAACGAACAACTACTTTTTTTTTTTTTTAAGTCTTGTAGGTGTGTCTGTTTGGCCAGAGTACTGAGGCCATTAATTGAATGATGACAGACAGGTTCATCAAACATTCCCTCAATTGTTCGAGTGGAGGAAACAGTACAGTATAACCTACCGTAAGTGAGGTATTAAAGCCATAGATCAAGACAAGTTGACGGTTGAGTGGAAACACATTGACAGCTCCATGACAAAGGAGGATCTTTAAATAAATCACAAAGCATGATCACTGGAGCATTCCGGTGTACAGATAATGAGCATGCATTACCCAACACAGCCACATAGCAACATGTGAAGTTCAAACATACTTTAAACAAACCATATCCTACACTGTTTACAATTAAATGTTCAACATAGTTTGCCTATATTGTGCAGGTCATATCTTGAGTAAATGAAACCGTAATAGCATGAAAATACTAAAGGGAGTTTTGAAAGACAGGAAACCTCAGCACAAAGTTGGTTGGATCTTCTTGGTATTTTTTTTCTTCTCGATCTTACGTTATAGTTTTTAAAGGCTTTATTTTACCTATTATTTATTTTAAAGTTGGGAGTTGAATTGGGTTTTCTCTCCCATTATTAATAAAGGGTTTTACTCAGCAATTCTTCTTATTATCCTCCATATGAAATTTATTTGCAAGGAGTATTTGCATAAAAGGCATTGTAGGGAAAACCTCACAGCGTTTCTTTGCTGCAGGGAAACACAGTGGCACAACAAGTTTTTCTTGGTTTGACGCTGTTGAGAGACGAGAGCTTGCGACGCGCAGATCAAAGCGTCTTTTGTCAAGGCACAAAAACGCTTGAGGACTTCCACCTGAAAGTGCGACTCGGTGTCAATCAAATGCAGCCTGGGCATATCTTCAAGCAAGTGCACGTCAGCTTGAATGAGCCACAGAAACTGTCCTCCCAGCATGGAATGCTTTGAAAAAAATGGGAAAGGCACCTACAGGACCATCACATTGCCAATGGTGCAGTACAGCTATGCTTGAAATGTGTGACTAAAACACTCGACTGAATATTTTTCTAAATGGATTTTCTTTTTCAAATCCTAATCAGTGTCATCATGTGAATGGATGTTGAGTGAAACATACCACCCTCCCAGGAACTGTCTGTATTGTTTAGTCAGACAACGTTACTGTAAGCCTTGTCTGGCCCACGCACTGCGGCTTGATGTAAGTAAATCAATATTGAACTGAACCTGTCTGCAAAAAAGCCTTTACTGCTATATGTAGCTCAAATAAATCTTTAATGTATTTGTGAAATGGATATTGTATAAATGTTAGTTTTCAGCAGAGAAAGGCAGGTCTGCTGCACAGCAACGTCAATAAATAACAACATTTGTCACAAGGTTTTTTTTTTTTTTTTTTAGTGGCCTGGGAAATGGGTAAGGCCTCAAACCTGCATTTACATTGACATGCCGTGGAAAAGTCCATTTGCACAGTGGTTCAAATGCGCCTCGACTTTCCTACTTTTCTTTTTAGATATTGTTTAGATAATTCCACCGCATGACAACTGCTGCCATGAAGGGATTACCAGGATCAACAGACGTAGTGACCCACACTGTAATCCAGCCTGTCACACTTACACAGTACATGTCTCTGGCCTGGTGTGACCTGTGTGTGTACGCTGCTGCAGCATTGGGTGTGGCGCCCTCACCAGGGTGGCACGGCAACCAGATGACAGGGGAACCCAGCTGCTTAACAGACAGACAGGCTGTTGGCATGGGTTACCAACTGCCAACCACGCGACATCATCAAGTAGACAAAACCCAAGGCACAGACAAAACAAAAGCCAGACAAAATGAAAACAAAGACCACTGTTGCCCTTTCTCTCCGGCGCACCACAGTGTTTTTAAGCCTTTTTTTTCTATTTGCCTTTTCCAGCCGCAAACTTAGAAACCGACACTGCCGGAGCATCAGCGGCGTGCCTTTACACTTGGCAACCTAAGCTTTTCAAACGCAGCTAGATTGAGACAGACCCTGCATGCCAGAAGGTGAGGCAACCACGTGGCGATTGTGGTTTCACAATAGATGAGACTGGAGCATTGTCGTTTGTTGTGTGTGTGTGTGTGTGTGTGTGTGTGTGTGTGTGTGTGTTGAGCGTGATGTAGAGGCTCCCTGCTGTTTTTTCCCTGCAGGGGAGAAACCGTCTCTCTGCTAAACGGTGCATGTTGTTTTTTAACGTGACAGTGAATGGATGGCTCAAAGCAAAAAAAAGCTCATCTCCTTTTTCTTACATTACGGGGTTAAAGGTGTAACTTTAAATGCCCCAGAGAGAGAGAGGGAACACTCATGTAAGACAGCATTTGATACGGGCGAAGCTCTCAGCCGCTGGATATGGGGCCACATGTCGCCAGGATGGGTTACACACACGCTGCACAGAGCAACTGGATCCTGGACAAAAACAAGGCTGAAACCAAGCACATGGCAAGCCCCATCTGGAACAAAAGCTGGCCTTATTTCGCCCAGATAGAGATAAGGGGATGAGCAGGGCCGGTGTGGGCTGCTCTGTACTCTTTTCTACCAGACCACAAAGGCTTTTTTTTAGGGGGGGGGAAACAGCCAATAAAAACTGAGTAAATGGACATTTGTCTGTAATAGGTCAGTGGGATACACACACACAAGCTCCTGTAACACGTAAACACACATGCAGCCAATGGGCATTATAAGATGGGTTAATGGGTCCACAGACATTCAAACAGCATGCTTTAGTCAAGCACACCACTCAGACAGGATAGCTGGAGGGCTTTCAGGCATGGGGTACCTACTGTAGTAAAAGACCACAACATCTCCAAGACTCTCTACTGTCTGAATACCACTATCATCTCATTCAGTTCAAACACATTCTGCATTTGTGTTTAGTTTCTTTAGGTTATAACCTGTGTGACACAGATTTTTTAAAGTAGACCATTATTACTTAAAGTTGGGGTCAGCGATTCTGGAGAATGCATGTTGTGAAAAAATCACTTTTTGTCAAAATCAGTGAACATCTCCTCACGATCCACTAACTGTCTGTGCTGGGTGTTTGCTGAAACTAAATCTGGTGTTAATACACAGCCTAGGCTCTGTAGACTGGTATGTTAACAAAGGTATGTAAACAAAGGTGGACACTGAAGCTAACAACATACCTGTTTACAGAGCTAGGCTGGTGTTAAGACTAGATTTCTTATTAGTACACAAGGTTCGGACAGACAGGTAGTGAGGAGATATTCATGATTCTGACAAAAAAATTATTTTCACAACAAACCTTCTCCAGAATCACTGACTCAACCTTTAATTTCAATTCAATTAAAGTATTAAAGAAAACAAGGTTCAGATGAGAAATACAAGAGTTTGTGAATGTCGATAGTTAGCCTGCTATCGGTGTTGAATGTGTGTGTGAATGGTAACGTGGAAAGGAAAACAGGTCTCCTTGTAAAAGAGTCTTCGGTCTCATGGGATTTACCTGTATAAATAAAAGTAAAAAAAAAGAAAGGTAGGCTATGTGTTGGAAGATGAATGTTTTTACCTCTGAGAAAAATCCCCAAAAAGGTAACAGCTAATAACATCAGGAAAAAGGAATGTCATTCATGATTGAAGAGGCAAACTAAATAATCATTTCAGAATATTTCAGTTTCTACTCGGTCAAATTTCAGCAGCCGTTTTTAGCTTTCACATTGTGTTCAGTCACCACATTCTTTTCGTTTCTTAAGGTATGCAATAACACCTCTGACATAATCTGCCTTGCATGGCAGCGAACACATTGAAATAACAAGTGAGCAAGTAAATAGTTACCATAGAAATTTAAGCATGTGTGACGGTTACTTAAAAAAACAAAAATGTGCTAGCAGGAAAACCCTTGTGTATCTAAACCATACTGCGCAGGAATTCTGATCATTGGCATAAGAAATGTACGGTGAAGGTTCATCCAGCTATAAGTCTGTTCTCAACAGCAGTGATTCAAAAGGTGGATGGAATGAAAGCAATGGAATTAAAGACAGGCAGCTCTTTGTAAATGTGTGCCAAACACAGAAGCACCCAATTCTCCCAACGTAAACAGTGCGTCACACACATTCACCCAGGTATGACTGGACACATCACACCCATGAGTGAACTAAACGTACAAATACACCCACTAACGGGTAGATGAAGAAAATCACTCAAATAAAAAAATTAAAACGTGTCAAAACAAGCTACAAAGCCAACGGGGAAATTGTTATATATTTACACACAAAAACGACACATAATACACAACACACACACACACACACACACAAACACACAGGCAAGGCAGTGATTGACAGCTCGTATTAAAGTGAGGGCAGGCCCGGGCATGGCAGGAGGAGGGGTGACGGGAGGCAATTAGAGGCATTTTTTTGATGATAATAGCTGTGTGCAAGCCACACAGTCTATAAAAGCCATTCATAGCAGGCGAGCAGATGAGCATAGCATCGAAAAATGGCTGCTCCCTTTGCCGATGATATGGCCCCGAGGGCATGGAAGGGGCAGAGCAGAGAGAGAGAGAGAGAGAGAGAGAGAGAGAGAGAGAGAGAGAGAGAGAGAGAGAGAGAGAGAGAGAGAGATAAAGGAGTGGTAATAATCTCTTACTCTGGCATGTAGGGATGTCGCAGTATCTCCAGTAGATGCCGTCTTCATGGTCTGCGATGTAGCACCAGGGCTGGACGTCTCCATCAGGATTCCTGCAGACAAAGGACAAAGTTAGACCATGGACACACTCTACACTGGTTAAAGGTTATCATCTATTGGTCCCGAACAAAGATGAACAAAGAATCTTCAACAAATAATCTTAAAATGAGACATGTACATACTGTATAAAACAAAAACATACATTTATTTATGTTGTTATCAATGGATATCTAATATTAAACAGTTGTTTTAGACCACACTGCTATGTATTTCGTAATACTTCAAGTCAACTGTATCGTCATTTTCTGCAATATGTGCCATACAACAACAAGAACAACAGCAACAACAAATGATTATTGATTTAAATAAAACAGTCAGCCAGTCCAGGTCTTTTCTTTTTCTATTATTCTATTATTATTTTTCTATATTCAAATGTATTGGCTTAATATCACAGCAGTAAAACTTGCTGAAGTTGTTTAAGGTCCACACCATGCCACTTTTGGAATGTCTAATTGCATTTCCATCCAACTCGAATTCCCTGCTTCTCTGTCCAAGCAATGGACAAGTTGATGTTTTTTTTTGCCCAAAATTTTAGCATTTCAAAAACTTTCTGTGGGAAAAAGCTGTGGACAAAACTAAAAAGACCTTTGGAGAAAAATGCTGTGCCATGGACAACTTCAATCGCCTCTCCGATCAAAAAGGTGATGAAGACAAGATTGATTTCTCCATTTTCAAGTTTTTGGGGGGTTTCAGAGGGGACCAAATATGATGGATGCACATCATTTTCAAATATAAACTCCTTTGCAAGATTATCTATCTTGGTGTGCGGGCAGAGGGGTGTGTTGGGGGACGTGATAAGGGGATGAAAAGATTTAGAAGGTAGAGTGAAGAAGAAGGGGTGATGGCGATGGGGATATGAGGTCAAAACAACAACACAAAGGCTATCACTGGCTATCAACTGAAAACCTCCTCTGAATACTCAATGATGTTCCAGAGGGAGACTTTTTTTTTTGGGCTGTGTCAATCATTCCCCAATAGCACCCCTTGGCGCTAGTTGATTTAGCCTTTTCCTCTGTGCTGTGGAGGCTTGACCGTGCATGTCAGTCAAGGGCCAGACCAATGGCTCTTTGATGGGTGGAGGTCAGGGGGGAGGATAGGACGGAGGGGGAGGGGGGGGGGGGGTGTTCTTTGTCCCGGGACCAGACACAGACCTGAACAGAAAGGGGATGGGTGCTGGGGCAGAGCTTTTGTCTGAGACTGTGGCCTCTTTTGAACCTCATCAAGGCACTCTTAGCCCATCATAATAAGGCTGACAGGACCCCTCGGTGCTTTTTGCCTTTCAGCTTCACTCACAAAAGAAAGAAGATTTCGGACGGAGGATAATACCTAAAAGCTTTTGTGCAGAATCTGTACCTCAAGGGCGATCATGTGAACTTGTAAATCATGACCTCATGGCCAATAACAGTGGGATATGGCCACATCACAAATCAGGGTATAGCCACGGTTCTGAAAATAGTTCCATACTGTTATGCAATAAACAGCTATCAATATGTTTAAAACATCTCAAAAAAGTTCAATATCTTCTTTGTAACATCCATTTTGTTAACACATTAATGAACATCTTAATCGGAAGGACTTCTCAATTGGATTTAAAATTTTGGATTTTCCTACAATCACTTGAATGTAGCATTAGTCGTTGCACATCTGGTCCTGGTCCATTGGACACATGCAGTGCTTACAATGGACTATTGGATGAACCGAGTGCAGCAATTAAATCCAGACGATATCACATCTCTGAGGGGGTCAACATGCACTTATTCCTTGAAAATTATTTGAAAAAAACCTAATTAAAACTAAATTTAGATTGAATATATTATGCACCATGTCTTATTGTATTGGGGGGGGGGGGGGCATCCTTATAAAGTAACTGAAGTCATAAAACTTTATTTTTGGCACCCCCACCTATCGGTCAAGCCCACCTTATAGCACAAGAGAAAAAAAATCCTTGCGCCGTGTATGCTTATAGCAATTCCTCAGTGACTGATGAATTAAATCAAAGCAGCTAGTGTGCAGTTGGAGCTCATCTCGGTGTCATTTCAGCTCTTTAAACTCTATTTCAGGATTACTGTGAACTGGTAAAAATACCCTCCCTGTCGACTAAAAAAGCCTCCGAAGATGACATTGCATTTTTTTTTCCAGGCCTTGACTGTAATTGCCAGAGACCTTTTTCTTTTTGGCTTTTGACACACCTCATTGTAGCATCTTGAAAAAGCCCCGGGGCTCTGCACTATCCTGTTTCGCCTTTTGTGAGCAGAGTTGTGAAGGGCGTTTCCATTTCTTTTCTTCTCCTATCAAAAACACTATACTGAGTTTCCTCCTCTCTTTTCACACTCAGGATGAGGTATTGAATAATGCTTTTTTTAGGGGTTAGACTCCAGTATAAGTGCCACAAAGCTTTTCATTCTTAATATCTGAGAATCTTTCTTAAAAGCAGAAAAGGCTCATCCAGTCACTATTATTTATTCTTTATTCCACTTCTCTCAGCTTGTAATGTGCCCGTGTTCACAGGAAACCAGTCTTCATTTTCGACATCATATCGTGAGCCAGGATCTGTTTGCTGCTCCGCCCTGATTGGAGGCAAACACCTGTTTGTTTAGCCGGAGGCCAAATGAAAAGAGCAAAACAACTGGGTCCAACCATCAACACAACGCATTATCTAAGCCTTTCTCTATTTATCCTTCTCCCTTTTCATGCCCTTCTTTCTCAACGCCTAATAGCCCTGTTTGAAATAAGACTCCCAAGGACCCATCTACAGCCACTTATGTAATTTACTGCACTTTCTTAATCGCCCCCCGAGGACGCAGACGTGAATTACAACCATCAGTGTTAGAAGAAGAAAAAAAGAAAAAGAAAAAACTTCCTCTCTAGACCACCCGTTCCACCATCTAATGGACAGCACAGAGACATCAGCCATTGCAAATATATGTCATTTTAAAAAATACAAAGTGAGTCCAACTTTGTGTTTTCTTAATGCCGCCATTATAAACATACATGACTATCTATTTTTTGTGAGGAGCAATTTGAGTTTTAGACCTTGGAAGTGAGGACATTTTTGGAACGTTAGGACATGTTTCCTGTTGATAACTACTTCAATGGAACTGTTAGAGAATTCCGACTTGGGTTTGGTTCAGGTTAGAATAAGGTTTGCCATCTACTGTGGTTGTGATGGTTAAGGTTAGGCTAAGTAGCTGGGGAATGCATTATGTCAATGAGAAAGTAAAAGTATAGCCATACAAACTGTGAGTGCATGTGTGTGTGTGTGTGTGTGTGTGTGTGTGTGTGTTTGTGTGCACGTGCATTTGTGTGTACGTATGTGTGTATGTTTAAGGATTATTTTGAGGGGTGGTTGGTAAATGGTAAATGGTAAATGGACTTGTATAGCGCTATATCTCTGTTATTCACAGACTCAGAGCGCTTTACACATTGTTTTTTTGTACACATTCACCCAGTCACACACACATTCATACACCGATAGCAGCAGCTACCACGCAGGGTAGGCTTTAGCACTACGGTGCTAAGCTAACTAAGCTAACTATCGGGAGCAATTTGGGGTTCAGTGTCTTGCCCAGGGACACTTCGACATGTGGCGGGGAGACGGGGATCGAACCTCCGACCCTGCACACCAGAGGCGAGCTCCCTACCCACTTCGCCACTGCCGCCCCATTGCATTCACATCTATGTGCGTCAGAGTTGGACCGCTTGACTCTGAGTAGAGAAGCTTGTTGAAACACTCCCATACCCAGAGGTAGATCACAGAAGATGTTTGGACACTTAATTGGCACAATTACACTGATTGACTCATTCTTTTTTTTTGCTCAGAGTAAGCCACACACTTCGGTGCCTTGAGCCAATTATGGCCGCAATGCATTTTTGCCTCACAGGCTCTGCGGCCCTGCATTTGAAGGCAAGAGGGGGGCACACCGAAACACAGAGAAAAACAGCTGTGCGTTGCTGGCTGCTGTTCAAAAGGTTTCCTGTAATAACCCTTTTCCATGTACCTTAATCCGAAAATTTATGATCAGCTTTAAGATGCCTGGCACTGTGAAACTACATGTAAAACTTTTAAATCATTTACATCAAACCATGTGGGCAAATGCTGGAAATAACACGCTTCTAGGTGTTTTTCGTAACGTACACTTTAAAAGAGATTCTAGAGGACTTTGTGCTACATTAGTAGGGGCATTAAAAGAAAAGATAAAAGCTATATTTCCCTCCTTTTTTTAGTTGTTGCAGAATTGGAAAGAAACGCTGATTAGAAAGTGAGTGGTGGCGGGTTCTGAGGTCAACAGCGGATCAGAGGCTGGCAATTTACTGCCTGAGAGAAGAGTCTTTAATTGACTTGGATGATTTAGCATGCAAACTGCTGCCTGCTGCTGTTGCTGCATGAATGCATGTATTGAAGTAGAGGGGCAGATGTGTATAGTCTACTGTCTACTGTTGTTCTCTCGGAGCCCACTTGTGTTAAACACCAGGATGTGCTATTACTGTCTCATGTCTGGCTGGTAAGCACACCACTATGTTCCTTGACTAATGTCCTTAAAAAGATCAATTTCACACTTTAATCTATTTGTGTCTAATGTTGTGTTTTTTTTTGCCCAGGTTTAAGTTTCTCAAATGTCTGCCTCCACGACATACAATGAAAAAGAATGTAATTAAAAATGTAAGGGCTTATCCTATAAAAACAATCCCTGTTACTTGGGATAATCCACAGACCTCAATGTCAACAATCAAGCCTGATATTACCTTCCTCAGTAACTAAAACACTGTATATGGAAAGAGTATAAAGATGGTACTCACAGTTGGAGTACCTACTTACGGCTAGAATCTGGCCAAAAATCCCTCAGTTAAATCATGATTACTGTGTTTGAAAATATGTGGTTCTTTGAGAAAGAGTCAAAAGGTACAAGCTTGTGTACATAAAAAAAACTTACAGATATCAAGTTTACAACTCCCAAGGTGCATTTAATCAGAGGGAGTATAAATGTTGATGACGTCCGCCCAATAACAATGGATGAAAGTTAAGATTACGGTGTTAAAAATATCTGACAATAAAAATGTGCATCTTAAATCAATTGACTGTTCCCTGTCACAGCTGAAAGTTGAACTAATTAAAACCTGTGAACTGAACCTTCAAAGACAAATGCACAAACATATCAAGGGTGTATTTTATTGCGTTCGAATTGGTTCCTATCGATTCTGAGACTACTATGATGGTTGATTCTTTGGCGTTAACATAGTAAGTCTCCTCGCGGGACACTTCAATTAACTTCTTCGATTTTAACAAAGTCGCGCACTGGGAATTTGGCAGTGGAGTGACGCATTTGGGACAGTGACTTGGCTGCACTTTGCACCTGACATCATGGACATGCAATTACAATCAACTTGGGGGGGGGGGGGGACACTATTCACTCTGGCATTTCCATTATCTCATCTATGTAAGGGGAAAAAAGCATTAGAAGCCATAGTGGACAGTCGTAAATTGTACAGTACAAGCACACACCTGCATATAAATAGCCAGCAAACGGTCGGCAAAGGCTATTCAAGCGCCCACTGGACCGTCATGCACTAGTCATTACGTCATTACACCCTCATACTAATGCACCTATATATGTATGAGTGTGATGCTCTTTTTTTATGAATGTTAAGAAGTGTTCAGAAAAAGGTCAAAGACGTACTTGAGACGTAGAAAAAAGTGTCTTGTTTAAGTCTCACATTTGCATAACGACTGGATGGCCATCTCCAAGCTCAGAGCGAGACTTAAGGGTGGATCATTTACTTTTCTACTTTACGATACCAAATGAATTCTGAATCAAACCAAGCGGATGATCAGTAATGCGATATTCACTGTCGAGAAAAAAAAAATGAATCCCGCTAAATCTCGGCTTAGACACGAGAGCTGTTGTCCTTTCCCTGAGGGCTTTGTGCTCCTTTTCTTCGCAGGGGAACAATGTGACATTTCCCCTCTGCCCAGTTTCTCCCTGTTTTCATTGAGTATTTTATAGCAGGCTATAAAGATGATATGTGGGGGGGGGGGGGGGGGGTGTTAGGGCTCTTTCTCCAGAACCTCTATGGTGCCATCTTGACTGAAGCCACCACCAGCTCACCAGTGATAGGGACAAGAAGTTATTTTATTTTTTTATATCCTCTTCCTCTCTGCTTCTCAACATCTGATACGTGCTTAGAGCCGTGCGTTAAAGTTGAGACACGCAACGGATCCGGCTTTTGCCTTATCCACCTGTTCTGGAATCAGCTCTCATCTCGTAAAGACCACAATTGGCCTCAGGGTCAGACATGCCAAAACTGCTCTGGCTCTCCTTTTTCTCTTTTCTTTTTTTTCCCCCATCCTTCTCACTTTCATACTGCTTCCTCCCCTCTTTTATCTAAGAATGACTACCTATTGAAGGGTTCTTCCCCAAAAACTTCTGTAGAAATGTCTCATATTAAAGATGGACAGAGGCTAGCGTGATGGTAAAGAGTTTGAAGCACAGAGAGGGTTAAAGACAAAACAGAAAATACATTTGGATTGCAAATCTCCTGATTTACAATCCAAATCATGCAACAACAACAACACTCCAGGCAACTTTCTGTGATGAAAAAAAAAAATCAAACAATACACAGGTTTCTTTGTGGTGGGGATAACCCTGTCCTCTGCGGGCACGTACATGTTCACAACACACGCACACACTCTTGGGTGAACGCATGCGCAAATTCTTGACCCTGTGCTGACATGCCACAAATACCATCCCTCATCTTTTCACAATGAAGTGGCCACTTCCCCCAAAAAAAGGGTGACTCTTTACTTGCGGGATATGTCTGAGCCAGACTGGAAGTAGTTGTAGCTACAGCATAAATGACAGACATCCTTCTGTCAGGGCCCAGGGGGGAAAAAAACAGAAAAAAAAACACAAAGCTAGGATCTGTGAGTCAGTTGGAAAAGCCGCTAACTGCACTGGTGGCCAAGAAAACTGCCAAATCCAAACAATGGAGATGTCCATTTTGAATGGCTTGTTGTGGATATAATACACTCCTAATGTGAAGGGGGGAAAAAAAGCATTCCTTGATCCACTGCATGTATCCGACTCATAAATCTTCCAAAATCCCAATCCAGTTCAAGTAAAACAAATCTGTCCAGTGCCACTTCAAAGCATTGCTGCGTTATGAGTTTACAACCATGACTTAGTGAAATGTTTCAGAGGCTTTGGGCTGAGGAAGAGAGAGAGAGGGAGGGTGGGGGGGGGGGGGTGTTCTGTTTCCTATGGTTTAGCAGTCGGGCCAAGCCAATGTTCTGGACGTCTATGTGAATTTGATCCGACTCACAAAAAAAAGCGTTTTACAGCCGTGCTTACAACGCTGACAGCCGTACTTGGGAGTGTGACTGATGGCTGGAGAAGGGGTTTCCGAGACGCCCCCAAAAGCCACGTGTCCCTTTCACATTCTGGGGATGAGGGATGAAGGATGGAGATTTGCTTACACAAACTTCTTCAGGCGTGTGTTGCATCCTTGTGATGACAGCACTAAACGTTCGGCCTGGGCACCACCAATGAAATATTCAGGACCCGAATGTCAGAGCAGGAATGTCAAACCTTTCGCAAAAAAAAAAAAAAACACCATCTAACCTGGTTCTGAATTATTTAAAGAGTCAAGTGCTTTGTCTCCAAAGTTCAAAGCTCAGTCAACCATCTGTCGTGTCTTTTAGGGATGGGTTTTTAAAAGATGCAGCTTGAAGTTTTTTCTTGACATCAATAATAAAAAGGTTATCATCTCGAGCAAACATGATCACAGCCAAAAAGATTGTAAGCCACACACTGGGAGCCACTGTTTAGGATTTTGTCCCTGGATTTATAGACAAGATTGCTAAAAAAAAAAAAAAAAAAAAAAAAAGACTACTTAAAATACTTGGTTAAATGTGTGAAAATTGTACAAAATATTATGTCATACTAAACCATTCAACGTGTTTTAGCAGAAATTAAGATTCCAAGCTGCTACTGGTTCTACATTGTTTTGTTTTCTGTAATAATTAAACAAATGAGACACAATTTGTCAATTTGTAAACTGAGGTATTATTTTGTTACGTTTGGACAGAGGTAGGCTAGGTGTTTCCCCATTTCCAGTCTTTGTGCTAAGCTAAGTTAGCCAATGTTAGAGGGATCATGAGTTGATTAACGTAGAAAGAAAAAGCAATACAAGACTATGTTTCTCTCTTTTGTCAGACTTTTCTGTAATATGTGATTCATTTTCGTGTGTAATTCTAGACAGTTTAACCTTCAAGAAGCTGCATCATTTGAAAGTAAAACCAAGTAAAGAATTGATTTGTTAACTACTTCATATCATTTTTTATTTTTTTTAATAAGTTAACCCTTTCCGTGTGTTTACTGTACATTATCATTAAACTTCCAGAAAGGGACTGACCTGCAGTAGTTGTGTTTGCCCAAACCCCCCTCTCCATGGGAGTACTTGAGGGTGTTGTATGGGTGCTGGAAGGTCTCATTCCAGAAGAGGCAGGGTTTACCACCAGCATGCAGGCTGGTCTGGTTCTGGAAAGCCCGGTAGTCCTCTCCATTGGCAGTGTAACACTCTGAAAAGAGACAAATGAGATGCAGAAGTGAGAAAAATATCCTTGTGTTCTGCAACTTTTATATACTATCTATGGTCTGCAGTCAGAGATTGCACGTGTACTATGATGAAACAATAGCTTGGCAAGGTTTTTTAAACAGGCATGTAAAAGGCTGGAACACATGTGTGACCTGCATTATGAAGAATCTGGAATCAGTGAAAAACCCTTGTGCCATCAACATGTTTTAATATGTTTGGAATGATCCTGGACAATAAGATTGGAATAATTGTGTTATTTTTTTCCG
The DNA here is from genome assembly GCA_026122265.1 of Ammodytes dubius. Classification (NCBI taxonomy): domain Eukaryota; kingdom Metazoa; phylum Chordata; class Actinopteri; order Uranoscopiformes; family Ammodytidae; genus Ammodytes; species Ammodytes dubius. The sequence continues at coordinate 28,203,087 of CM047507.1, read as the reverse complement.
TACAAGGCTCGATTCCTTTCAGATTGGACAAACATGTAACAAGCCAGATCATCGGGACATTGTTTCAATTAATGTCATCGCGGGAGGAAAAAAAATGCCCCACAGATATAAAAAGCAAAAACGTGGCTTGAATTTCCAGGAATTGTATGACAACCATATGGTGGAGTCAGAGAGAGAGAGGGAGTGAGAGAGAGAGGGGGGGAGTGAGAAAGAGAGGGAGAGAGAGAGAGAGGAGTGAGAGAGAGAGAGAGTGAGAAGAGAGAGGGAGAGATGAAAGAGAGCGAGAAAGAGGGGGGAGTGAGAAAGAGAGAGAGATAGAGAGAGAGGAGAGAGAGGGGGTGAGAAAGAGAGAGAAGGTGAGAGAGAGAGAGGAGAGAGAGAAGAAGAGAGAGAGGAGAATGAGAAAGAGAGAGAGAGAGCTGGGTTCCCAAGGCAAAACAATGCCTTGCTAGGAGGCGTTTCTTCTCCGAAAGAGGAGAATTCAAATAAACAATGGCTGATGGGAGCCTGATGAGCCATCAGCGCTCATCGTAGCGCGCCTCGGGGAGGATTCCTGTCAACAGAGTTTTAACAGCTACAACTGAATTCCTCTTTTGATTGCCCTATGACGGAAAATATAATTTATTATGCGATTATTCAGGTGCTCATAATAATTGCTGGGGACTGTTGACAGAGCAGGATACTCCTTCAGTGTAAGCAGCGGAAATATAAACAGGCTCTTCTTCACTGTTGACATATATCATTAACTTGCAAAAAGTAGGGCGCAAACAATGGCACGAGGCGAAAGATGAAAGATGAAAGATAACCAGTATATTAATTTTCCATTCATAAAGCGTGTACAAATAACATTATCTATTGTTAATACACACTCTTCAAAATGTTGAGCTCATGTCATTATTACAACAATTTCATAACTTGCATGTCAATCAAACTTTAATAAGAAAAAAATAACACAATGCTTGTTTGGCTCGTCTCCATGGGGTCTTCTGTTGCTATGTACGTCGCAGTTAGCCAATGACCGGCCCCCTTTCATCAAGCCAAGCTGCCTGGGCTGATTATGAGCTAATGCATTGCAATATGACAGTCATTATACCCCATGGTGAGCCATCTGCACTCCAAAGCTCTTTATCATTCTCTTTTGAGTCCAAACTTCCTTTCTCTCCCTTGTACATTATTGTCTGTTTCTCCTCCGCTCTCTCTTTCACTGCCTCTTCTGTTGCCCCCTTTCAACACATTCACAGACAAACATTTCTTTTGAGATTGCTCAGCCTCACAGCTTTGTAATGCAACTTTTGCAGACTGTTGCCAGGGTCCATCCTCAGATGGCAACCTATTGATGCCTTTTCACTGCCCTAGAGGAGCCGCATGGCATCAATAATAACAGTTCAAAGACCCAAACAGGTTTATAATTGTACTTTTGGGAGATCAGTAAACTCTCAAATCAAACTTCTGCGTTTTGGACTATATTAGGAGCTGCAATAGAAAGTGATAAATGTAGAACTGTAGGACATAAACAAAAAAATAAATGTTGTGAATGTTCCATCTGTTCAGTAATTAGCTCCCCGTACTTATTACCACGCTTTGTGATATTTACAGCAGTTAGCTTGCACGCAAACACACATTCCAGCGTCTCGCATCCACCACAGAAGTGCTGCTAACACTCCGCTGAGAGTAAATCAGAGGCCCCGGCTGTTTCTCAAGTGTGTCAGCCAAAGTTGCTTTTAATTAAAGTAGTTTGGGCCGTGTTGTTCAGTGGAGCCTATCAGCCATCCATCGCTGGCTGACAGGGGTTCACCAGCAGCAAGGAGGGTGCAGGGTGTCAGGTTCCTGTAATTATGATGCCACCCTATTGTCCTCTCTCTCTCTCTCTCTCTCTCTCTTAGCAAATGAATACCTCCTCGGCATGCAAGGATATCAACCACCGGATCGTAAATCCACTCGAGAGTAGCCCAGGCAGAACCAGAGTCAATAAAATTAGAAAAAAAACAGCTTAAGGTGTTACAACAGGGGTCATGCTCTTGCTATACCCTTACACGAGGCAGCGGCCAGAGGGGTGGAGGGAGGTGTTATCTCGGGCTGACAACCAAAAGACGGTAGAGAGTAGTGAAATAATTGGAATTCTTGCATATGCAAAGAGTGTGCAGATGATCACCATGGAGCAGTGATTCAAGGTAGGGTCAGTGATTCTGGAGAACGCTTGTTGTCAAAGTCACTTTTTTTTCAAAATTGTGAATATCTTCTCAATATCCTCTACCTGCTGTACTGTGTGTGTGCACCAAATACATCTGTTTTTAATACACAGCCTAGGTTCTGTTAACAGGCACGTTATACGGTGAGCCTCTTATGTTTACATACACTTTACAGAGCCTAGGCTGTGTATAAACACTGGATTTTGTTTCAGCGCACACACAATAGGCTATACACAGGTAGCGAATTGTGAGGCGATATTCACTAATTTTGACTAAAAGTGATTTTGACAACAAGCATTCTCCGCAATCACTAACATGTAGAATACTTTGGTGATAAACCGTTAGTGTTAGCTTCCCAGCTTGATGGCCTTTTTTGATATGAATTACATAACATGATTTAATACTACGGGAAGACTGGGCAGTGAGATGATGAATTTTCATTGCTTTTTGAATGTGTTTTTTTTCTTCTGTATGCCGTCAGCCACTGCAACAGAAGGAAGGAAGAGAAGGAAACACTGCTGTTGAGAGTCTGGCAGAGGCACAAGCACAATCATGAGTCACTGCTCCCCAAAAGCAATCACCAGCACTGTAGAGCCGGCCCCAGTCACAGCGGATAACATCAGGCAGGGACAGGGCAGGCCGACTGCATCCCAAATGAGCTCACGTCCTTCAAATATCTTCCTCTACTCTGAAGAGAGCGGGTATTAAAATGACTGGAGTTGGCGCACGCGCACACTGTATCCAAAAGAGAAAAGAGCCAAATGACTTTGTAAAAAAGTGTCCTCTCCTCTCCTCTCTCCTCCTTCAGGAAACTTTGCTCTGGAGTTTGGGAGGATGAGGCAGAGGGGGCTTTTGTCTGCACATGCCCCCCCCCCCCCCCCTTTGGAACGCGCCGCTGCTGGCAATCGTTCGCCCTGCTGCGGCCAAGTTAGCTTTCCAGGACGAGACGGTAAATATGGCAGCGTATTGCCACCGGGAGGGTGTAATGTGTGTGTGTGTGTGTGTGGGGGTGGGGTGGGGGGGGGGTTCCATGTGGTTTTAAGGCACCATTTGCTTGCGGTGGGAATAGGAAGTAGTAGATCTGCAAGGACTCAGAGATAAGTGAGGCCATCGTAAAGATGAATGGTCCATTTAAGAGCCCCTGCGGATGGCCACACATCTATCAAGCTAAAGAGAAGAAGAAAAAAACTGGGCCAAGTTTTTAACATTGGATATTAGTATTTTATCCTTGTCTTGAAGGAAATGAAGAGCTCATCGGATGATTGGACCTCACCACTTTGGGCCCAGCTCTCTTCAGAACACACCCTCACACCCCCCCCCCCCCACCCCTTCCTTCCTTCTTTCCTTGTCACCAAGCAACGCTCTGGTCACATGGGCCTGGGCTTTCTTGTGGTTTCATCATATGGCCCGTGATGGGAAACAGAACCGCCACCGCATGAAAAAGACGGAAAAGAGAGAAAGGGGGTGGGGACAAGAAAGCCTCCAATAAAATACTACATGCAGAATCTACAAATAGAAAAAAAGTCCGGGAAAGGGAAGAGGAAGACTCGCCCTTGACCAAGCCCCGGCATTCACAAATACTGCACACCCCAACGAGAGCAAAGGAAGAGAGAGAGAGAGAGAGAGAAAAGAGAGAGAGAGAGAGAGAGAGAGAGAGAGAGAGAGAGAGAAAGAAGAGAGAGAGAGAGAGAGAGAGAAGAGAGAGAGAGAGAGAGAGAGAGAGGGGAGAGAAGAGAAGAAAAGGGAACACAGCAGAGGATTGCTGAGAGAGCTAATCGCCCTGTTATTATATTTGTTGGGATTTGCGGCTAATGACTTCCACATTGCAACTTCAAATGCACTTGATGCAAGGGGAATATAAGGGGGGGGGGGAGAAAGGAGAAAAATAGGAGTAAAGGGACTCTTTTGGTCATGTGATCTCAAGAAGACAAACAACATGGCTAACCAACAACATGGCTCCTCTGAAACGCGTTGCCAGGTCACATAAGAGTAGGCCTACTTATTTGTTGTGTTTGCTATGAGGGATGAACAGCAGGGAGATAATTACAGACGACTGTTTCCTCACAGAGTGGTTGACATAAAGAGCTTCCTTCCATCTTTATTATATGCTTTGAGCTCTGGGGACAGCAAAAACAGGTTTGAGGTGCATGAGCGAAATTTCCACCGTGATGTAATTATACAGAAGATGAGTCTATGGTAGGAACTTGTATGAACAGTATTATGCACACAAAATAAAAAAAAGCTCATTTGTACAGCACTTCCACCAATATAAATGGAAGCTGCACACATGCCCCATACTATACCATTCAGGACATTAAGGTCATGACCTATGTTATTATTTCATTAGGTTTCGTATGTGAAAATACAGCAAATGATGACGAGACAATATCCATGCAGTGTCATTTGAGACGTATTTGAAAAAACGAGGCGACAGCACAGTAATGTCTGTTGGAATCGTGAGTTGTGTTGTTTTCATAGAACGGACGCCAAAACTAATTACCAAACTCAGTGTCTATAGTCTCACTGCTCAAATAAACTCCAATACCCACAAACTATTAAAATAAACGAACCTGTCCGGGCGCTATGTTAATGTCTGCCGATTGTTATCTAATAAAGATGTCCAACAGGCTAGAGCAAACAAAATTAACATTTGGGAAGATAACAGAGGTGAAGCCAAAGGCAAAGAGAAGAGGGAAAGTGGGAAAGTAAAATGGTAGGCAACAGACATTGAAGTAGAGCTACTACTGATAATAACAAGATGCTAACTTTCACTGAGAATTTATGCTGAAATTCAATGGCGATGCAGCTAACCTGACAATTACACTAATATTATGTTGGATGTGTAATTAATGTTGTTGTGGATATAGATTATTAGATCTTTTTCATAAGCATGACCCTCACATAACCTATCGTCAAAATAATATCAATTATGATTCAGTTATTCAGACTTGTGGAGATGTGTGACCACCTCGGTACTTGAAAAAATCCTGGCTAAACCTCGGCTGCACACTGAGAAAATAGAGGGTTTCACGATCTTTGAAAAGTCCTAAAAACAAAGATGACATACATAATTTATTAATAACTATATGCCACAAAATCCCCTGCAGTGTTTCCTGGTAGCCATTACCGTTGTGTGGGGATCATTAATGTCAGTTTAGTAGAACAGAGGGCCAAGGACAGGCCACACCAGGCCAGATGTATAGCAGGGGTTACAGATTCCTTTCTGGGGGGTGGTGGTGGGGGGGGTGTGCAGCTGGCCAAAAACAAGTCTGGTTCCCCTTTTCCTCAGCAGCAGAATCTATTTCCACATCAAAACCACATCAGACTTCAGAGGACTGCAGGAATGAACTGCCATCGCATTTAGTATCCAGGTTCTCACAGACAGCAACAGATTCGGTGAGACTATTTTAACGATGTCGGCGAAGTCAGTGATTTCTCGGAGTGTGTGTGTGTGTGTGTGTGTGTGTGGTTGTGTGTGTGTGTGTGTGTGTGGTGTTGTGTGTGAGTAGTGTGTGTGTGTGTGTGTGGGGTGTGGAGGGGGGGGGGGGGGGCTGTGCAGTTAAATGTATCACACCTCGCCTTGCTGCTTCTCTGATCTCTCCTCTCCTTTAAAAAGCTTTTTTTTTTTTTTAAAGTGCCCTCATGCAATCGGGTCAATGAAAGTGCAAAGGAAAGAAAAATAAGTGATGAAACCCCATGCTCTGTATTGCCAGTATAGTTAAATTGGTCAGACAATGTGAATGAACTTCTCAATGGGATTTAAGAGCCTGTCCTTTTTTTTTCTCGTTTCATGCTCTTGTCATGGGTTGTAGTAGCCCCAGATAAACCGGGGAGGGGGGGGGTGGGGCATAAACCAACAACCTCATTCAGTCCCCAAAAATAGTCTCCATTTACCACCATTCTTCCTCCAAAAAAACCCCCCCCCCCTCTGTGCTGCACCACCTCCCGGGTTCATTACCACAGTAGCCACAGACCCACAGGACTCCCTGCCAAAGAGTTGCTGGGTAGCACCTATAAAACATGGCCCTGCATCTTGTTGAGTGCGGCCCCTATTATTTCAGCTCCGTAATGGAAAGAGTCTAATCTGCTGGAGCCAGTGGTGGTGGGCTGAAAAAGAACAACGCTGCCAAGAAACCCCCCCCCCCCCCTTTTCTGTTTGAAGTTTCTTGTCACAAAAATGGAAAAGCATAAAAGGCTTGATTTTTTATTTATTTTTATTTCAATCTGGCTTCTAGGTGTAAGTGTTGTGTCTGGATCTATATTCTTTAATAAAAATCATCAGAAAAAAAGCAGGTAAGTAATTCTGCCTATGTGGGATATCCCGTAGTGGTGATATATGACAATGAACACATGGATAGACCAAGGGTAGGTTGGTTTTGGCTCTGTGTGTGAGCAGACTAAGACGCAACGAGGTGGGACGAATTTTTCGTTTTGTTTGGCAGACGTTCAGCGAGTGACTGATGTGCTGCAGACTCTGACTATGATGTAAAAGACTTCAGGGACTTCGCTGAAAACCCTTAGGGGGGGGGGGGGGGGGGGGAAAAGTCAGCTGGCAGAATCCATGTTGACTTCAGGGACCGGCCAGCGAACCTGCGTGATTAAAAGCATCTTCCCCTTTAACACTGTCCCTGTAGTTTTCATACACACACGACAACCAACACTCACACACACAACACACACACACACACACCCACACCACACAACCACACACACCACGCACACCACACACACACACACACACACACACACACACACACCAAAGTCCTTCAATGGGATAGAAGAGGACACAGATGTACAGTAAACGTGCATGTGGATGTGGTATGCTGACACAACATACAGTGGAGCTCTCTCTCTGTCACATGTGATGGCTAGTGGAAGCTAAATTAAAGAAGAGAGGTAAAACAGAGAGGCAAAAGCAGAGTGAGTGAGTCAGGGTGGGACAGAGAGCGTTTTTTTTATGATCCACAGATTGTTAAACCCGGGCTCTAATTGTCTCCTTCTTCTTCTTATGCATATCACCAATGAAGTGAACACGACTTTATTTTCACATTCCCCCCCCACTGTTTTTACTGTAGACAAGGCCGACAGAGCCCAGGCTTGTAAAATTAACAGCAAAAAGACACAGAGTGTGTGTGTGCGTCTACACAACAACGCCAGGGGTCTGAGCTTGAAGGGACAAAAAAATCTCATTCCAGAGGAGCTATGTGGCACAGCTGCATGCCGGGGGCCCTTTAACCAGCAAACAAACAACCAATGCAGGGCTAAGGGCTTAAGACACAGAGAGAGAAGAGAGAGGAGAGAGAGAGAGAGAGAGAGAGAGAGAGAGAGGAGAAAGAAAAAATATGTCTTGCTTAATGTGTGTCTTCTGTGAAACAAATAACACACCCCCCCCATATGGGTTCCTCATTGCTGGCAGCCTTTGATCAGCAGAGGGATCCAGGGCTGGTGACACAAGTCATGACGGCCCCACTGTTGCTAATGGCCAAGTGCCTGCATGGGGGTGTTTTAACCGTCATTTTCTTTCTGTTATGCCTGCCTGCAAATGAATGGTAAAATGATCCCTCAGTCAACTCACCCTGTATGTCAGAGATGCTGCGATAAACACACGCAGTGACAAAACAGGCATTAATATGCACTCCCACTACCCACATCATTCCAGCTCGGTTTTCTTCTCCGGTCTACTCCCTCATATCCAAACTTCCCCCATAGATGCACTTATATAGTCAGAATGAAAGGAAGCAATTTTCTTTTTCTTTTTAAAGATGGGCCGATGTGGAGGGAAGGGGCACATACACACACACACACACACACACACACACACACACACACACACACACACACACACCCTCATCAACACCAAACATTATCACACACACACACCACACACACACAACACTGCACACACAACACACACAACAACACCAAGCACTTTGTTCTCTCGGTGGTGGCAGGACATTGTGGTGATGCATTCTCACCATCATCTGACTGTAGATATCACCAGTGTGTGTGTGTGTGTGTGTGTGTGTGTGTGTGTGTGTGTGTGTGTGTGTGTGTGTGTGTGTGTGCTTGGTGTGTGTGTGCATACTTGTCTGTCAATGCCCTAACTACTACTCCTCTCAATGCGCCAGCCTCTTAAATGCAGTGATCAATTTGCGGTACATTGTATAGCTGTGTGGCTATCTCTTGGGATGAATTCCACTTTTCAAAATGCTCAATTGATAATGTTTTTAAAACACACACACACAGACACACCACCACACACACACACACACACACACACACACACACACACACACACACACACACACACACACACACACACACACACACACACACACAGGGATGGCTCTCAAATGCATATTTAGGGCCTTGACATTAATGACAACAAAGACAAAGAGTTGAACCATGAAAGACTAAAAACAGTGGGGTTGTCACTAAACACACCTGTTTTCCATCGTCCTGCTCAGGTTAGCTGGTATCTGAGGAATGTAAATTACATGTGGTTTGGTTTGGACTGGAGCCGCCCCCCCCCTCCCCCCTACCCCACACACACACACACACACACACAACACCGCCACATCTTCTTTCTGTGTGATTACAGGCTTCAGGGAAGATGAGGTCTGACATGGATAAATAAAGGTCTCGGGTGGAGGTGAGCGAGCCATGTGACGTGCCCTGCTAATGCTGTACTGCAACAGATCAAAAGCTTTGCTCCCTTTCCTGTTTATACTAAACAGACATTATTAAAACAGAGTGATGCCTCATCTTTTTTTTTGTTCGTTTAATCATAACAATACTGGAGCCAAGAGAGGGCGAAGCCATTTGGGTAAAGCAGCCGAGGAGATCTTGTCAAAATAAATGTACTTTTGCCGATGGAAGTGTTTGGTGCAAAGACTACGTATATGGACCTTATGTCAGCTTACTGCATTTTATCAACATTAAATATGGGTCCAATGAACTTAACTGGGAAAGCCCAAATTAGTTAGTTTTCATTGATGTAAAAACAAAGAAAAACATCAAATACTTACAGTATGTATGAAAAGATGCAAATTTTTTTTCTTTTTTTTTTAAGATTAATCTATCATCACATTAGCTGCTGATACAGTTTCTGCCAATGGACTAATCGATTACTTGACTACTGCTCTCAGGTCTGCTGTGTTTTTTTACCGTTTGACTGGAATGTGAATTGACGAAACTGGAAACCATACATAAGACCTCACTCAATCTGTAGATCTGTCTGGATATTCTCTCAAACCGGACCACCAAGTTCACGTCTCATATCAGCCTGTGAACTCTGAGCTGTGATGGCAATGTTGAAGCCCCCTTCTTTCAGAATTGGAACAAGATTGCTATTGAAATTGGGCCTAAGTTGATCAAATGTCTGCATGAGGTTTAGGGCCATGTGTTGTGATAAAATGTAACTAAAGTAGACTATTGGTGGGGGGGTGGGGGTAGGGGGGGTAGACATCAAAAGAACACTAATAGATGTATTTTGAATAGAGAGGGTTAATCAGCTTTTACTTCTGGCTTGCAGTGGTTGGATAAACAGACTCCAATGTGTGGAGCACAAACACGCTCCCATCTGCATCCAATAAATCCCCATGCAGCCAGCGTCGCTCGTTTGGAGAGAGTGGCAAACACACATCAAACACATGTGTTTTGTCTATCTTTGTAAACTACAGATGGAGGGCTTTGGGTCAAAGTCCCCTCAGCATTCCATGGCGTATTTGGATTTTTTTTTTTCTTCTAAATCCATTCACAATGTGGAGAAAAAACCTCCATCTCACCTTAATCTCTCTATACACTGAATCGCTTTACGTCTGTTGTCAGCTTTTAGAACAATGCGCGATGATTATCACCAAAGTGCATCCACATTTCAATTTGCCTTCTACTATTATTAATTTCCGACATATTTGTTCTTAATCCTCTTTCCTGAGCTTGAACAGAGCACCATTTTTCCACTGTATCAAATCACAATAGGTTTGTCAGATAAAACCCGCAAACAGAGTGCACTTCCAAGGACACAATAACAGCGTACAATAGACTGCTGCTGCAGAGAAGGGACCACAACAGCGCTCAACATTCAGACCCCCTTACTTCTTTAACCAGCCACGTCTCTGGTTGCTGATCTTGATTGTGAAAGCGATCCCTTTTCACTGTGGTTTGTGTGGCTGTGGAAGAAGAAGCAGCAGCAGCAGCAGCAGCAGCAGTATACTGGGAACCAGATGGCCCTGGTAAAACAGACAGGGGGGGCATCCCACTGGCCTCCCTCAGACTAAAGGGATCCACTTACGGAGGATCTATTGAGGGCCAGCGAAAAGATTGTGTTTCACGGCTTCGGTGGAGTGTGACCAGGCCCTGGGTCGGTCGGAGATGGTCGTTGGGCTGCTGGTGCCACGAGGCTGCTGCTGCAGACCCAGCCCTGTTTCTGTGTGTTCACCTCAGGGAGCTGCATTCACCTTTAGACGCAGGACAGACAACTAAATCAGGGCCTCTCGGCGACTTGGGTTTCAGCCCTCCTTTTCAGTTTTCCAGGCCTATTTCAAAGGGCCCTGCTTTGCAAAAGGGATATCACTGGCTCCACGAGCTTGCAGGACAATGGTTGTTTGTGAAAATGGTTAAATGAGCTGTTCCTGTAGAGTCTATTGTAGGGTCCTTATAGCAGCCAATAATGTAATAACGCGGATAACATAGAAATGGCAGGTAACGTAATATTTGTTCAGATATTGTAATAATATACGTCGATCACTTTATTGAGTTTGATTTATTGACTATAAAGTATCACATGTCCTTACTATTGCCTCTTTCAAATACCTGCTTGAATACCTGAGAACACAAACACCCCTGCTCTACATTATAGGCAAAAAGATATTACTTATTGGTTCTGAAATTTGATTATGTTTTGGCAAGTTACTACTTTATCAACTTTTATTACATTAAAAATGCATCAATGAAATGCAGTTACTACATTATTGGCTGCTTACAGGGTCCGTGAACTGTTGAAGTCCACCCTTGTGATCCTCCTCACATTTTCCCAGTCACAGCTTCTTAGCTCTGGTTTTGTTCCCATGTTTGCCGTCCACTTAGCCCTGTCTGCTGCTCCCTTCATTGTCCAAATGTTTGCTCTGTCCACTTAGCCATGTTGTCCACTTGCTTTGGCCTTGTCAAATCAGTGCTGTTGTTGTTGGTGGTGGACGTTTTTTTTTTTTCTGTGACAATTTACCTTTTGGGCCACTAACTGCTGCAGCTGGACACTAACCAGACTGCGGGGCTGGGGAGTGAAATGACTCTCCATTTATTTAAAGTGGTTGCCATTACTCTACCGCAGCGCAGCACAGACCTCAGTGGCCCTGGCCCAAACATAACTGCACAGTATAAAAAGAAACTCAAGTTCGCCGGACAGGTCATGTCTCACACACACAGTAGCAATTCAATATCCTCCTCCGTTATGTTCATGGTTACGCTACTCAAAAGTCAAAATTGCATGTGACACCGCAAAAATACATGGTTGCTTTGAAACTCAGCCCCGGTTGGAGAGATTTCTTTTTGCGAAAAAAAAAAAAAAAACAGCCGACCAATCACTTGACGAGTTGCTTGGAACATGTTACATGTATGAATCACAGAAAGAAAAACAGCTCATTTAACTTAATCATAATACGTCCAAAGCTGTGTTAATAATATGTTTTATATAAAGAGAAATACAGAGACAGGAAGCCAGAGTGGCTTTTAAGGCTTTTTTTTTTTACCAAAGCAAATCAAAACCAAAAAAAGGTCTAATCACTTTTTCCAGTTCTCCTTGAAATACAGAAACAATACTGCCAGCCAAAAAGCGCTATGAGGGGAATAGCTAAGCTGCACTTCCTTCTATGAACACACCCAGAGCACTGATAACACTCTATTTTGATTTCACCTATAGTATATATATGTACATAACTTCAGATTTGAGTCATATTTTGTGAAATATTCTCCATGCATCAGCCACTTCCTCCACCCCGGGGGTCTTAAAACCTATTTTTTTTAAAAAAATCCATTCTCTGTGAATTAAATTGACTTTTTTGATAATGGAAGCAACTGTTTGTTTGAGCGTTAATAGAATTCATAGAATAACATGAGGCTGGGTGTTATTTCATTACTGTTCTCAGACTATTTGATTTACCCTCTTTGCCCTGGAGTGTGTTTCGGCTGATGGGCTGTGACCGTCGCAGAGAGCAACACACACACACACACACACACACACACACAAAAAAAAGCTGAGAGAAAAGAGAATGTCATTGGGATTTGGGCATTGACTCTAGTTTGTGTCCTCATGCATACGCAAATGTCAAGGTAAGCGAAGACGCCAGGGGAACCAAAACTCATGCATAACAACAGTATTAAAATGTGTAAGCGAAAAGAAAAGAGGGGTGAATCGGTCACAAAGCCAGGGAAGGGAGAACAACCTGCAGAATGATCTGGATATACTGTAGCTTTGGGTGAAAAAGTTGTAGAAATATTGTATAGGTAAAGATGTATAGCATTGTTGCTTTACAATAGGTCCACAAAGAGTGCCACAGTTCATTCAAAAGAAACGGACTGGCACTGAGTGACCTTTGAGCAACAGACCACTAGCCCGGCCACATGTGTGCACTCTCCCACCTAAACATTGTTTATCTCTTTCAAGCCTGACAGTTGTGTACAGCCGGCAGCGGCCTGACAGCTTAATTCCATGTTGTCTCGCAGGACCGCCTCCGTAGATCAGGCACTGGAGTGACACACTTAACCTCACACCACTTTGTTTGGTGATGCCTCTCTCTCTCTCTCTCTCTGTATCTCTCTCTCTTTTTTCTCTCTCTTTCTCTCTTTTTCTCTCTTTTTCTCTCTCTCAATCTCTGTCTGTCTCTCTCCATCTCGCTCTCTCTTTGTCTTCTCTGTCTCTATCTGTCTCTCTACGTCTGTTTCTCTCTCATCTCTCTCTCTTCTCTTCCCCTATCTCTCTCTCTCTCTGTATCTCTCTCCCACTCTCGCTTGCCGTTCTGTGCTTTACATGACAATCGCACCGTCATGCCTCATCACCTCCAAAAGATGAAAAGCTGTATCCATCATGCACCGCCATCGCCAACATAGATCCTAAAGCTGGAAGTGGAAGTGGGTTGCTTTGCATGCTGGGTCGCCCAACCCAACCCAACCCAACCGCCGGATGCAGGTGGTGATTTGCACAAGGTGAAGAGTGGCTGCACTCCGTGAAGTTCAAAAAGGAGAAATGGAGAGAAAGGGAGAGAGAGAGACTGAGAGAGAGAGAGAGAGAGAGATGAGATGAGAGAGAGAGAGAGAGAGAGAGAGAGAGAGAGAGAGAGGTACTTGGATGAAACAAACGCAGGGCCTTTGAACACGACAGGATTGGGGAATCACCGCGGCACCATAATAAGCATGATTGTGTTTATAATAACTAGGTCTGTTTCTCCGTCTTAGCGGTCGGTGGTTTTGAGGGGCGGCCCAATCCCCCTTTTGGCGTGGAGGAGCGAGGGCGTCGCCGGGGCAACGTGACCTCCACAGGGCAGCACCCAGAGGTCAACAGGACATAGACGGGCAGCAGTTTGACACAGAAGAAACACATTGATGACGTACAGCATTTTTTTTTTTTCCTCCTCTTGAGTTTCCGACCTCGAGCCAGATTCAACTTTACTTTGGGCCAAGTAAATGAGGGAATTCTTCAGAAAATGTTGGCCTGTCTTCACAAGTCAAGACTCGCGCAGTATCATGAGCATTGGGAAATGAAAGAAAAAAAAGAGGAAATTCTTTGCTGTATATTCTTCCATTTCAGATTCTCTACTCTCTATATTTCTGGCTTCTCAATGAATGAAACTCTCTCTCTGTCTCCTCATCTATCAACGCTTGGTAGCTACTGTGAGCTGCTGCTGCTGTCACAGGAGGACTAGACGTGGGGGTTTGTATAATCAGCTATGGCTTAGTTTTTAATCTGCTTTATTGTCAATAAAGTACGGTAGAAATGTTATAAGATCCGAAGGCTGCAACTCACTTTTTTTTTTATTAAGGAATAGTCTATGAATCTATCTATACATCAAAAATATGAATTTACAATTGCCATTTTATAAGACAGAGGAAAGCATCGGAGAAACTAGATGCATTATATGTTTAGCAGTTTTGCTCTCAATGATCAAAAATGACAATAATACATAATTTCATGTTCAGAGTCAGCACCCATATGTATAGTAAATTTGTTAGCAATGTGACTTGAGCGACTGAGGTGTTTACTTAGACCCAAGGTAGCCTTTTGCATCTCTCCACCAAAACAAGTCTGTTGTCGGTCACCTTACGATGCCGGGGTGTCAGTTGGAGTGGATATGCGTTGGTTGGTTTCTTTGCTGGTGACACCAAAGACAGAGACAGGTGGCGGGCGCTTTTACTGGTCAAAAACAACCGGGATGTCCCCTGACTGAACCTGAATGCAACCTTACAGGAGATTTATAAAGGAGTGTAAAGTTTTATGGAGTGTACGGAGAAGTTTCAGAGGAGATTCGGCCCATTTGTGAACTTGCTCGTTGATTCCCGACGAAACGATGAGAAAAGAGGCAATGAAGGCAACCATCTGTTCGCCGGTAGATTGTCGTGTCTTGTGATTGGTCCAGACACTTTTGCACACGCCCTTGAGTGAAAACTGCAACAGACTGACACATTATCAAAGTCAGGAAAGGGGATCAACAGCGACAAAACTGATATTGCCTCTTCCCCCTAGAGTGTTATCTATTCATCCAAATATTTTAAGTGTGATATAAAAGATGTTGACCCAAGCTCCACACCCAGAGCAATGGGAATAAATGTCACATGGAATCAGGGCGCTCAAAGGCAGAGCAATGTGGGAAAATCACAGCAGCAAAATTCTCTTCAATGTGGTCTTGATTTGGTCACTCACGATAACACTCACTGATAATCCACATCTTGTGAACAGTATCTGTTTCCCTGATGAGTATAAATCACAAGGATCACAACAAAAGAAAAGGCTTGGAGTCACAGCCATGTATTATTCTACTTGGTTTGTTTTTTTGAGTTTTTCCAAGTTTTTATCACTTTTATCACTCAAAAAAGGTGATTGGCCATGGAACGTTCAAAATTGCTGCAAAATTCTAATATGACATTAAATCCCAATTTAAATCTGAGTCCTGATGAAACAGAAAAACCCAGGAAAAGTCAAAATCAACGTTCACTCAGTCTGCAAAAATGTGTTCACTCTAAAATCTGAAAAGATGCTACTGCTAGTTATTTTTTAGATCCTTAACTCAACACACAGGCACACAAGACTCACACACATACACACACACAACACACACACACCCACACACACACACAAGACACACCACACACACACACCACACACACACACACACACACACACACAACACACAAAAAGACACCTCACTATACATTTCACCAATCTACCCCAGTGTTTTTGTCTGAACTTGTTTCAGCAGTACAGACACTCACCAGGGAGCGGAAGAGTTTTCCATCTCCGTCTCTGGACCGGAAAAGCAGAGAGGGGGGGGGGGAGACTACCACCACACAGCCCACATCTGAGACCCAGACCCTGTGCACCATCTTCCCATAATGCCCTGACACACTCCCCACACGGAGCACGGAGGGTTGAACCCGCACAACCCAAAGCCCTGATGCTAAAGTCTTTAAGAGCCCGCTGCTGCCTTCTGCTCAAACCAACGCTCCATCGCTATCAACCTCTGCCAGCACAAGCTCGTGTTTCTCAGGCTGAAGATGGACCGTATTATCTTCTGAAGCAAGCACACGGTTTCTGAGTATCTCTCTTCTCTCTCTCTCTCTCTCTTCTCTCTCTCTCCTCTCTCTCTCTCTCTCTCTCTCTCTCTCTCTCTCTCTCTCTCTCCTTCACCACACACACACACACACACACACACACACACACACCACACACACAACACACACACACAAGCTCACAAAGATTCCTCTGTCTCAGGGGTTACAAAGGTTGATGGAGGCTGGTCATAAACTGCACTGTATGGACTGCTTTTACAAGATGAGAGTGGATTAGGTCCAGACAGATAGCGTGATAGGCTCTGTGAGAGACAGTTGTGAATTGGACCAAGACAGAGACGGTGTGTGTGTTTTGTGTGTGTGTGTGGTTGTGTGCGGTGCGTGCCTGTGTGTGTCTGTGTGTGTGTGTGTTTGTGTGTAAGGATAGTTTACATGGGAGGAGGGGCATAGGATTGAGGAAGTGAGACCTCTTGGTTTTGACACTTGACATGGCCCCTTTAAAATCATAAGTAGGATCACTGGAAGTTTATAGAGGCTCCAGATGGCCACAGCTTAAGAGGTTCACTTTACGACACACATGTAGTGTTGAAATTATTACCTGATTTATTGATTGGTTGAGTGACAGAAAATCAATGGTCAATTTCAAAAGGCAAGATGTCAAACATTTGTTGTGTTCAGCTCATAAATGTAAGACTATGCTGCTTTTTTCTTTATTTTCTACAGTTTATCATTGTTGTGGACTGTTGGTTGGAGAAAACAAGCAATGAAATATGTTTCGCTATAGATCTAAACTGTTTTTGGATGCATTCAAATGGTTTATCATAAAAAATCGAATGTGAACCTCAGTTTTTTACACAACACTGACACGAAATCCGTAAAATGTTTGTAAAATAAATGAACATTTTACCATCTGCAATTCAACTGACAATTGGGCAAATTGCTGACGAAGTTGCTCATGTGATGTAATCAAAAACTCCATGCAGAGAGGCCTTTTAAATGCTGGGGTGGAATTGTTTTCTAACCTGCAGTTTTTCAGGTCAAGAATGGACCTCCACACCTGCTTTTCACAGACAGTGTGAGCAACTCTACACAATTTAACTTGATGATCAGAAACATCTGAAATCACACCTAAGACTCCATATTATCAAATGTAGCAAACACAGAAGCTACATAAGTGTTGCCATTATCAAAACTTTTGTCGAGGATTTTAAAACCATGCTGCGGCCACCTTGCCACACCTATACAGTATGGACGCCCAGTTCTGTATTCAGCCAGAATGTGGGAGAGAGTCCAGGCTGACATTATGATCTGCTGGACAGCGACAGACAGTGGGTGGGTAGGGGGGATAAGAGAGCGGGTTGCCAGATAAAAAAACTGAGGGTTGCCAGGTTTATGAAGCAGTTTATATCTGCAAGTTTAGGATACAAAGAGAAATCTCAACACTCTCACTGGCTGTCATTTAACCCCCCCTTCTATCACTCAATTAATTTATGGCTCTGATTGCTTCAAGGAAAGGAAGAAGAAGAGTGCCAGTGTTGAATGAGAGAGATCTGCTTAAACATCTCAGGTTTTGGTCTGGACAATAATCGAGCTGAATCACCTGCGGCAGGTGAGTTAGCCAAGACACCTCAGTGCACTGAATCAGCCTTTTGCATAACTTCCCGGTGTGGCCTTTTAAGTTATGCCATGCATGTCTGGTAAGTGGGGAATTGGCAACGACTGCAGATGAGAAAAAAAAAGTGTCTTTCGCTTCGTCTTTTGTGATCGCATAATAAGAGGATTCCAATATCGCTAAAAATGTCACGGCTGCCCTATTCAAGCCTCAGCGCATAACACAAAAAAACTAATAAAAAACTGAATGCAAACCACAAAAAAAGTGGATTGAGATATATGGATTGTTATGAACCGCTAAATAACAAAGCAGTGCCTTCTCTTACCATCCCCTTCTAACAGGTCGCATATGACTATGGGCTGTGGGTAGTTCAACAAAAAGTGTAATTTTCCCTTCTTGGATTCTTTCATTTGAATAATTCTGACAGGCTGAAAGTAAGCTATACAGGATTTCACAAGGAAACCGCGCAGAAGCCTGGAGCAAGTCTGAAAGATTCAAGCCTACACTGTTAAAGCAGTGGTTCAACATTGTGGGAAATGCATATATTCAATATCTGGAGAAAAAAATCCTACTACATCCTCTAAAGCTCACATACATCATATCTCATTTACTTAATCCGTACAAAAACAAAGTGTAAAAATGAAAAGTCATAGTTTTACAGAAATGTACGTATTGGACTATTGCTTAGCCTCAAACCTGTCCTTTATACACACCTTACATGACATATTATTGAGATTAAGCTATTTGACCCTGTTTCCAGTCTTTTGTGCTAAGCTAAGCTAATGAACTGTTGTCGCTTCATATTTATCACACAGATGTGAAGCCACCGATCTTCTCTCTAACTAAAGTTAGAAATCAAATAAGTGTATTTCACAATATGTCAAACTATTCCTTTGATCGTCCCTGATCCCTCGGGGGGGAAAGCACTATGATAGATTATATTAACCCTGCGTGTAATAACAGGAACAAACAGCTTGCTCAACCTGCACTGCATTACTTCAAAGGTGACTGCACCAGCAAACTGTGGCAGCTTTTTGGCAAAACTCAGCCTCAACCAACCTCCATTTCAGTGAGAAGACCCAAGCATATTTGACATAAACAAAAGGGAGGTATACATATAGATGCATGGCGCCCGTGGGACTCTCATGTTCACCAATGTCATCCTGCCAGTAAGACCGGTCGCAAGAAAAAAAAAAATCAAAAACAAAATAATTCTCGCCGTTTCAACCAGCTGGAGCTTGTTTCACGACAACCAACAACCATCTGCACATCATTACCGGCTTACAGGGCAACTGGATTACGCATCACCTTGACAGCTCTGACAGATACGGCTTCCACTTGTGTGTAGTTGTGTGTTGTGTTGTGTGTGTGTGTGTGTGTGTGTAGTGTGTGTGTGTGTGTTTTGTGTGTGTGTGTGTGTGTGTGTGTGTGTGTGTGTGTGTGTGTGTGTGTGTGTGTGGTGTGGTGTGTGTGTGTGTGTGTGTGTGTTGTGTGTGTGTGAAAGGGCCCGGGCGGCTGCCAAGAGAGCAACGGCAAGCCGCACTGTCAGACACAAACACAGCATGGGTGTGTGTGTGATGAGTCTCTGTGTTCAGGTGGAAGAGAGAAATCGTATACATTAATGATAAGAGTCTCTGGTTATACACTATACTGGGAGAGAGCCTGTACTTCTATGAAAGGTTGCATAAAGGCACTTAGCCGCTCCATCTACAACCAACACAAGTCATCCCTAACCCTTGCTGCATTATTTTCACTGTGTGTGTGTGTGTGTGTGTGTGTGTGTGTGTGTGTGTGTGTGTGTGTGTGTGTGTGTGTGTGTGTGTGTGTGTGTGTGTGTGTGTGTGTGTGTGTGTGTGTGTGTGTGTGTGTGGTGCGTGGTGTGTGTGTGTGTGTGTGTGTGTGCGTGCGTGCATATCACTGAGCACATGATTATCCCAAAGCGTAAGATGAAAAAACACTTTTGCTGTCAACACATTTCTGCTTTACGCGTTGCTGCAGTCTCTATACCCAGAAACAGGGAAAGCACTCCGGTGTAATTGTTAAAGGCAGTCTGTCACAAAAGCAACAATGGTTGGCTCTCTGAAATAACACATTAATAAGCTGCTGCCTGACCTAGGCTTTAGCTGTCAAAGGAAAACTCTGCTGTTTCATATTTGCACATGTCCCCCACATTTGACTTTTCTCACGGAGATGTTCAGCTCATAAAATGTATCTGGACAATGCTAAACCTCAGGTAACACACTCCAGTCAGTGTGATCCTGGAGTGGCTTTTTTTTTTCCTGTGTCTGAAACGACCTCATCTTCCCCCCCTCAGGTTTCCTACATTTCCCAGAATGCCTTTCACCAGTGTCTGTCTCAGGAGCATGGACATGGTGCATCAACCAATAACTTAATGGCACATCTGGAAATAAGCCCATATTCTTGGATTTTTGATGAGGGCCGAGCGCTTATGTTGAACAAATAGGACCAGTTTGAAGCTATTAAACTCTAAAGCAGCTCCAGATAGCACAACATATACACCATTAAACAACAGTGAAAGCCTAACTCACAACTGTATCTTAACCAGCAGTGCAAAGGATTTGTGGGTGGATTTTCCCTTCATGTGTTCTCATGAGTTTCACATTAGTTTGACCTGTTCACAGTCCAAACATATTAAGGGGAAAATAAAGAGAGCAAGAGAGACCGCCTGACACCGACTCCTTGTAGACGCATTAAATTATTGTTTAACTGCACATAGAAATATGGCCCAGCTGACTTAAACTAAACCTAGACTTGGCCTTTTATTCTCCTCTCCCCAATGTTATGAGGGGGAATACCATTGCTTTAAATACTTTGTTAATACATAGGTACACATGGGAGCACTTACGCACTAGCCCAGATGGCGGACCCTTTAATTTGAAATCCAAGGGTATAATTAAGAGACAAAAAAATTAAAAAGGAAAGCATGAGGATTTGCTGCTCTCGACATGAAAGGCGGCGCACAAATTACAGCAAAGGGGATGCTTGGTTTGTGTGGTCATCGTTATTAGATTTTCACATTAAAACAAAAAATATTCCCCCCCAGAAAAGGCAGCTTTGAATGGGGAGGGGGGAGGGCTTTGAAGTTCAGGAGATTGACGCAGGCATCTCCCTGCCTAGTATTAGTCTCTGCGCTCGATCATGGCAAATTAAATGGATGATATCAAATGACTGAGCTGAGGGCTAGGGGTTCATTTGGAGGGCGAATTTATCCTTTGAATGGTCATACTAAAGACATAATGATAGGAAATGCAGTCCGGCTAAATGCATTGTTACTATGGATAATAAAAACGTCAAGAATGTGTCCTGCAATACTCATTGAAAAAAGTGATCAACCAATAAGATTACAGTGATCAGACTAGAGCTAGAAGCTGATGCAGCAGGTACCAACAGGTCACACGCCAGGTTCAGGAGCGCAGGGCGTGCTATAGGGAGACGGGTGCGTAAAAGCTGTCGGTTTTGGTTACAAGCCCGTCAATCAAACGGGCTTTCAGAAACAACATAACAGGGGTTCCAAGTTCACATGGACCCCTATTTGGAAGCGTTTTTCCTCTACATGTCTGTGAGTACACCTGGTTACGGTTTAGTGTTTACCCTGTAGCGGGGGAGGCAACGCTGCAACTGAAGTCTAATCACACCAGTCCTCTCTCTCTCTCTCTCTCTGCGTTCACATTACATCACTCTCTCTCTCTCCCTTCAAACTCCAATCAAATAACAACAAAACCTTTTCCCCTTTGTGCTTTGGCTGCCTTCTGTAAACATCCCAGTGGAAGACGTCATGCGGTTTTGGGGAAACGCTGCCAAGAGCGGGATTTGGACCAGAAAGCGATGAGCTATGAATTAAGTTGCTGCGACTAGCGACTGCGATCTACTGTAAACCATGTCCGATACCAAAAAAGGGAAAAAAATACCACTTTAACGTGAATGTCAGCGTACTTTTCGGTGGGTGTAGCATACTGTACTATAGTGTCTCTGAGAGGGGGAAACAGCTTGCCCGGTGCGTAAAATAGAGCAACTTTTGGAGACGCTTCCAAACAAAACGCAGACATGGGAGAAGACATCCTCGGGAAGGGAAAAAAAAAGCTAAAGAAAGGCGAGCAGAAAAGTTTTTCACTCACCGGTTTCGAATTGACTAAAAGCCGCGGAAGACAAGACCCCAGCGAGGAGGAGAAGTGCAGATGTGGCTGTCCAGGGATCCATGGTGTGTGTTAAAGAGTCTGGAGTGGCTCCCCAGGTGAAGTGCAGAGAGGTGACGGGCAGATGCGCAGACCGGCGCGGGCAGCTGACTGACTGACTGGCTGACTGACTTGTTCGCTGGTTGACTGTCCGCCGGGTGTGTGCAGGAGTCGCTCCTTGGCACGGCGTTAAAAGTCCTCCGAACTTCAAGGCAGGTCCCACAGCTGCTACTAGGCTACTACACTGACACCACAAAGACAGAGAACAGATAGTAGAAAAGCAGGGATCCGATTTCCAAACCCATGTGACAGGAAACAGGGCCAATAGATTCAACCTGCAGCGCTGCTGGGGAAGCGGCAGAGAGAAAAGAGGAGGGAGAGAGAGGAGGAGAGAGAGAGAGAGGGGGGAGGGAGGGAGGGAGGGAGGAGGGAGCTGGGATTTGGAGGGGTGGAGGGTTGGACTCAGTGCGGCAATGCACAGCAGGTTAGTAAAGTATAAACAGATTTTCCCTCGTTAAAGACTGGATGTAAAGGGTTTTACTTTTTGATTCCTGCAGAAATAAGTTTGAACTTCTTACAGAAAAAGTTTTAAAGAAGTAGCTTACATGTGTACTTGTCCTTTCTTTAAGAACTTGTATTGCAAGAGAGAGTAGTTTTTATACAGTCTTTTTTCTTTTGACAATATTTTGCAATTTTTTTTCCTCTCACAATATACTTTATACACCCAGTGATATTGTTATGTGACCAAGGAGAAACAAACACAAACAACAGCACAACTTTAAAATACTTAAAGTTGTTACAAAATATTAGTATGCACTTTCTATAGCACACTTAAAATACCTTTAGTATAGGAAACGCACAATTTAAGCATAGGCCTACTTCTTTTTCACCTGCATGAGTAAGGAAAACTATTTCAGATCTTTAATGAAAAATCTAAGGGCACGTATGATCACTATGCATTTACTATTGGATCCCTCAAGTCAAATTAAAAGCACTGACTGAAGCGATGCCACAGGAGATCAGAACTACCATAAAACATGACAGCTCACCGTAAGCAACATGAGTCCCCTCTGGAAGATTATGGAAGGATTGGTCTTGGGTTTTATGTCGGAGTCTAAATCTAATTGGGGGTCCATTACGTTTGGAAACCCCTGGGCAACGACGTACTTAACTGCACACAAAGGGAAGTAAATGACCTGAGCAATGCATCATTTTAATAGCTAGAAAAGAGGGGGGGGGGGGGGGGTCTAGAAGGATTTGCACACTTCGTGAGCAGCGGTGTATGTGTAGTCATTGTAGCCTGATGCATTGTAGTTTAATTAAAGGTACCATATTATACCCCTTTCCGACATGTAAATATATGTAGGTCCAAAGGTCCCCAAAATGACAAAGCTGAGGAAATGACTATAGTTTAAGTATTTTTAGGAGCATGATTTCCAGTGCTGCTGGAGTTGTAATCAAAGAAACACGTGGACACAAAAGTGCTAACAATTAGCTAATAAATAGCAATAAAAGCTTTGGCGGAATAACTAGAAAAGTCCCCTGGCCCAGTTTGGGTCATCAAAGACTTAGTGGGAGTTTAGTTGTTCGCGTTAGTTATGTTAATCTAAGCCACATAAACCGACCAGATGCATAAACAAATACATTTATGTTTAAGTATTCATATTAAACATGTCAGTAAAATCCTAAAATAAACTCAGCAGAGTAGAATAATCATAACAAATCATAATAATCAAAATGACTTCCCCTTCACATGTCTCCAATGCAGTTTTTTTTTCTTATCGCGCTCTAACAGGTGCACTGTCACCTTCAGTTCAAATCACTTATTTGCAATTCAGACTGGCAGCGTCATCCTATGTGTGAAACAGCGCCCTCCTGTGGCTAGCTGGAAGCACCGTGCAGCACTGTGTAGAAGCGTTCAAGTCACGTCTCTGACACATCTGTGCATCAGTGTAGAAAAACTAATAATACCTGTGTGAAGGGCTGCAAACATTCAATTGTTTTCGTTAACAAATGAATGAATTTTAACAATTATATTCTTGATATTGTTCCAAAAATAGTGAAGATTGTTTTGTCTGAGCAACAGTACAAACTTTTAAACTTCTCAAATATTCATTGATTACCAACATTTTGCAAATAGTGTTACTGTTGATTGAGTGATCCATACATTGACTTATCATTATATCTCTATATTTAAGTAAGACTTTTGAATGCTTACTTGTGACTGAGTATTTTTTTACATTGATGCTACCTGGAATGCTTCTTCCACCATTGTATCTTACATGTGTTATCATGTGACATGTTCTAAATATGTGTGTCCTCCTCACATCAAATAAAAACTACTGTGTCCTCATGAGAATGAACCTGAACTGGAGACCTGTCATTACTCCCCATCATCTCTGCCATCAGTCTGTGATGCTGTGCAGTTGATTGTAGCAAGGCTTACTTTGTCTTCTTTGTCTTTGTGTGTGTGGTGTGTGTGTGTGTGTTGTGTTTGTGTGTGTGTGTGTGTGTGTGTGTGTGTGTGTGTGTGTGTGTGTGTGTTGTGTGTGTGTGTTGTGTGTGTTTTGTGTGTGTGTGTGTGTGTGTGGTGTGTGTGTGTGTGTGTGTGTGTGTGTGCGTGTGTGTGTGTGTGTGTGCGTCGTGTGTGTGTGCATGCATCACATGTTGGGCCTGTCTTTACACGCTGCCTGGCCACATTCCTTGTGGTCTGCTGGAGTAGTTACTGTAATTCTCTTCTATCTTCTTCTTCTTCTCTCCAGATAAAACTCTGCACTTCCACACAACCACATTCACACTTTCTTCTTTTTTTTTTTTGCATTGTGCCTCGTGGACAACCAAAGGCTGGTTTTCATTAGGGTTCAGAACATCAGATAACGAGCAGTACCATGTGTGTGTGTGTGTGTGTGTGTGTGTGTGTGTGTGTGTGTGTGTGTGTGTGTGTGTGTGTGTGTGTGTGTGTGTGTGTGTGTGTGTGTTGTGTGTGTCTTCTAGCATGGGTGTCAAGTGAGGCTGGGTGTGTGTGTTGATGCTAGGCAAACCTAGAGGTCCGCAAATAATCCAGCGAGATGTTTTAGAGACCTACTGGAGGCACCCATACCTGCCTGCCAAATGGGAAAGTATCAATGCATAGTTGAATAAGAAGTCGGCCCTAGATGCCTTGAATTTCGCAAAGGAGCCAAGACTATATGTCATGTCCCCTGTTTCCTCTTGGGTAAACATGAGTTGCCTGGCCCTGAATCCTAATACAACACTTCCTTCTATTTCCTATGTGGTCAAAACTATTTTCTTCTTCTTGGCTTTCGTTTTTTTTGGCATTCAAAATCTTTCTGGCTGCATTCTATACCTGAGGCTCGTACATCTTTTTTTGACAAATGCTTTTTTGATATGCCACCACATTTCATCTGAGAGACAGGGATACAAAGAGGGAGAGAAAGAAAGAGAAAAAAGCACAAATTGGTCTATCATGTCTTCAATGCAGGTAGTTTAAGTGTATATTATTACAGGATTTGAGTCTTTGGCATTTTTGTGACACCACTTCAAATTGAAATGCCTTAACGGTGCTCACAGCATTAGAAATGACTTTTATAGACTCAGCAGCCATGTGCTTTTCCGGTGACGTTTTTCTTGGTTATTCGGGATATGTCACGGCCCTCGATGTGAGAAGTGTTCATGAGAAATAAATCTGTTACACTCTAGAGAAATCAAAGCAACTGATTTGCTGCTTTTCTTTCCTAGGTGATACACTTTTATAACACTGAACATTTTGGCTGTACAAATGCCGATTTAAAAACTCAATCTGAGCCCTATATTCAATCGTGATTGACTATATATTTAAAACTACTTTCTGACCTTTTTTTAGACAAAACAATTACTGCGTTAATTAAAGAAAACAACTGGGAGAATAATCAGTAAAAAATAATAAACCATTAGTTGGCGCCCTAGCTTGTAGAAAAGTAGTGCCAATGAAAACGGCATCACAGCCCATTGTTCTGAAGTTTATTCAGAGATTATCCAGGATATTGTTCCTGGAAAGGGTTCGTTGGTGTTGAAAGACATTCAACATTGTGCAATTTCCAAAGCAACGTTTGAAAGGTAGCAGAAACCTCAGATGGATATCTCAAAAACGTGAGCACATCGTACCAAATTCCAGGGAGCACACACACGTCGCTTCTGAATGAATGTAGAGGATTTATTAGTCATCCTTGGACAAGAAGAAGGTTGACAATGCTGTCTGCCTCTTTGACATCACCACTGAGTCATTGTTTGCTGTCGGGACTGTTTTTCTCACTGCCAAAATAATCTTTGCCATCGCTTGGGCTCATTAATTAATTACTAACAAACAAATGCTCACACCACACACAACACACACACACACACACACACACACACATAAAACACACACACACACACACCAACATAAACACACACTAGTTGACGCAGAAGTCCTTGTGTCTTCTCCTATGGGGGACACTGTGAGTCAGTGCGATTACTCAACCGACGCATCTGGTTGTTGTCTGAAGGCTGTGTGACCCGGGCTAACAACCCCCACACGGCCACATCACTGTCTATATGATCCACATCATTAGTGGTCGCACGCACACAGCACAACGCACATTACACTGTCACTCTCTGACCCCATGCAAAAAGCTCTAAAGAAGTAGTGGACTCCCCCCTTTGACAAATGATTGCCCCTGGCCCTATCTGTACCAGCAGTAGCCAACACTCCCACACACACACACACACACACACACACACACACACACACACACACACACACACACACACACACACACACACACACACACACACACACACACACACACACACACACACACACACACACACACACACACACACACACACACACACACACACACACACACACACACACACACACACACACACACACACACCTGTACAGGCCCCTGAGCTTACCCGTGTTCAAAGCCAAGATAAAAGCCAGCGTTTATACATCCAGCCACCTGCACGGTAACCAGCAGCCACTGTAGCCACACCGCAACCCCTCCTCCTCCTCCTGCCCTGACACACACAGCCATCATCCATCTCTGTGAGGCCTCCCGGGTCTCTAATTAGGCTCCGGGTGGGTGACACCCTCTGGAATGTTTATTGTAACGTGGCTCATCTTTGTCTTTCTTTAAAACAGAAAGACAGGAAGAGCAGAAGAGATAATAGAAAGCAGACGAGAGGAAAGAGGGATGGATGAAACATTTTTCTGTTCCCCAAAAACAGCTCCATGAGGACTGTGTTACTGTAAATGACTGCATTAAGAGATGATTACAACTTGGTTCTCATAAACATGTTGTTTGAATCCTTCTTTTCCTATTAGTTGTGATAGCATTGAACTCTTCAAGCATCGCAGAGATCTGGGAACACAGTGAAGAACACACAAGAAGCACAGTAACTAGGTGGTAAAGAAGCCAGGAGTTTTTATCCAGATTATCATCTTATACTATTGCTCCCAAAAGTGGGCACAGTTGTTCAGAATAATCCATCACTGCATAGGTTAAAGTTGAACCAGAAAGTTTGTAATGAGATGTTTGCACAACAGACAGTTTGGGTGGTAGGTTAGCGTTAGCCTTTGATCTATTTTCCAAAATGAAACTTTTCTTTTTTTACTCTGACTAACTAACTAATGTTGTTTCTTATACCAAACCATCCTTTTATACTGGTAAAGATGAGCCCATAACACAAAATAACATGTACATTAAGATCACCCTTTAAGATGGCCGCTTTCTTAGCTTGATAAGATCACTTTCCATTTGGACACTTGCATTGGTAGTTTTTTGTTAGTCCAGTTTGACATAGAAGCTAAAGGCAGAATATGAGACATGGGTGGTGGAGCATCAACCCTGTAGCCTTCGTATAACCGCAGTGGGACGCCACACGTTCATGTTTCTTACGCCTTGTCCATCAATCTTAAAAAGGGCAAAAATACAGAGGGCCTCAAACCTTTCAAAAACCAAACCAAAAAACCCAAAACCTAAACCTAAAGCATCGCAGTTCCCGTAAACCCAGAGCCTGCTCCCCTGCTTAAGTCATCATGCCGTTTTTGGGGAAATCCTATAAAAGTGACAGATTTATTGGGTGACGCAGTAACATTTATTTGAAAAGGGTGGCAGGAGGAGCACTGCAGTAATGCTGAAGTTGTAGAAAAAAAGAATGTTTAAAAGAAGAACAATCAAGATGATACAATGAATTTGATTTTAAATATCTACAAGCCACAAACGCGTATTCCACAAAGAAGCCTTAAACTTAAAAAATAAATATGAAAACTAAAAGAAATTCAAGAGAAACCAATTTAAATTTAGTTACACAAAGCAACTGAACTTAGCTGATAAAGAAGCATTCTAAATAAATGTTCCAAAAAACTCACCAAATCTATTATCTTCAAGTAGTTTTTTATTTCAGATTTAAAGTGGTAGTAATGTTAACTTGTCATTATTGGCAGTAGAACAAGACACCATATTATCATACATAAGTACTATATAGATATATATATATATATTATATATAATAAGATATTATATCCATTTAAAACAGCTGCCTGATCTGCTAATCACAGTTCATGAGAGAGAAAGTAAACTAAAATATCAATGTTGCGCGGGCAGTAAAAGCCTAAACAATACGCTGAAGTTGCTAAAAAATCCTCCATAGAGGATTTGAGGGGAGTGGGATCAGTGGGTTCGTAAAGTGGCCCCTATTCGAATAACATGTTGTTCTTTTAACCATTTATTGTGAAACATTTGTTGATACATGCATAACAGTATGTATAAATCTAACACCTCATTTGTTGCTTGTCACACTTCTGGAAATATTCGACTGTGTTCTTACACAACATCCATTTTTTTTTTACTGCAAGGAAGACTGTTTAACTCAGTCTTTCCAGATGCTTGTCATTAATATAGAGCACTATCACTCACTCTTCTTCCACGTCAGAAATATCTCATTGCATTAATTCATCACAGATTAGGAAAAGAGCCTGAAGCAGAAAAGGATGTTTTAGAGCGATGAAGAGCTTTCCCTTGGTGTGTCCCCCCACCCACTGTGACAGTTTGTGGGACTCATCCAGAGATGGCTCTCTGTTGTGGGCTGACGTTGACAGCACATCAGAACCACACTCAAAAAAAGAAATATGCCAATGGCTAAACGGTGTTGACTCACGCTAATTCTATTTCAAATTTACGACGTGGCGCACAGAGCACCAAAGACATGCTACCATAGCTCAAACGAGACCTCTAAACGACAACTATACAAGCTTTCTCTATGGGGGCTGCATTGCCATTTAATGAAGAACTTAAATATCTACTGTGGAATAGCTAGTCCAGGAAAAGTGAAAGCTTTTTTGCAGCTGAAACAGAGCAAATAAAGTTAGCAAAAGGGTTTTCTTTACATTTGGAAGTGGGGCACTTTATTTTGAGAGTTGTGTCTGAGCCTGGGTCTTCAAAGGACTTTAGAAAGAGGGTCACCATATTAAATTAACTTCAATCCAAATGCTCTATTCTCAGCACAAACAACTCCAGGCACTTTTTATTTAAGCTTTGTGGAGTATATATTGAGGCCAGACTTTGTTTTTACACTCTATCTCTTTTTTTTCCACATGTCAAACTCGACAACATTTGCAGCAAACATCCTCTTGATGGGTGTCCTTTTTCGCTTTTCTTTTCATTCAGAGAACGCAATGTGACAACCGCAATCCACCACATGCAAAGTGTAAACTGCTGATGATGAGAAACACACTTCTTTAAAGGATGCAAGCGTTGGCATGGCGCAATTTCATTTTTTTTTTTTTTTTAACAAGAGTTGAGCAAAAAAAATAGAAGATAAAAGGCTAAACTTGACGTCATACTTCAGCAGTTTGTTGTGGAGTGAAAACAGAACCACAGCTCATATATCTGTAGTGACACAGTCTATTAGCAGGGCTTTGAGTCCACAAAACGCAGTGAAAGAAATGTAATGTTTGCAGATTTTATGGTTTCAGGCTACAGTATAAACAAGACGATTCCCCCCATGCACAGTCACTGCTTATATACAATGTTGTGCATGTTGTTTGGCAGGTCTCCACTTCATCTCAGTCCAGAATTATGAAATGTAACTAGGCAAGGGAAAACTGTGTCCTCCATTCTATCTCATAAGATGTCGATTCAGAAAGCATGACAAAGCCGTGCTTGCAAATCACACTGAAACCGGAGAAAAAGCCACGAGGAAGATTTGAGTTTGCATACAGAGAATTACCTTGTGCTGCTGCATAGTAAAACAATACACGGCAAGAGATGAGTGCAGATTGTCTCTGAATTGGATACATTTGATTGTGTTATGTTTGTAGTGTAATAGTGAACTTACGAGATGTACAGTATATGTTGTATGGTTACAAACATAAACTAGTAAGGCAAAAGCTATGTTTAGATTAAGTGGCTATGATGGACAGACTTGTTGTAAACTAAAATTTCGAATTCATATTTTGGGTACATCTCTTCAGATTCAGCTCACAGGGTCAGAGAACTGCAAACATGGGACTTAGGAGATGAGCAGGGCACAGTGCCACATGGCTTGTGGTGGGCTAACATGATGAGTACGTACACACTGTTGGAAGCCTTGGCAGTAATACCTTTCAGTGGACAGTCACGCCATTGCATAAAAATAAAAATAAAGTCATTGGGGGGGGGGGGGGGGGGGGGGAGGATTATATTCTTTAATGAAAAAAAAAATCCAATTACTTTCCCAATTAATTGATTGAATAATAAAAAGATAAAAAATAACGTCCATTCTAAGAGCCCAAGGGGACATTTGGTTTGTCTGCCAATAAAGTCCAAAATTCAAAGATATAATTGATAAAAAAAAAAAGCTTAACATCCTCACATTTGAGAAACTGGAACCACTTAATGAGGAATCAATGAAGCCGTTAATTGACTGATCAAAATAGTTGTTGTAACTCTCTGTTGATTGACTAACAGCTTTTAATTCAATTTGTCCAACAAATGGAACGCTTAAAACTTAAACGGTTGAGTGTGAGCAAATAAAACTATTTAAATACCTGCATTAGTATGATGGATTGTTTGTATGGACAACAGTGTCAAACTATGTGTGTTTATGTTGATGACAATCTGTTGTGATTGATTCCTGCATTAGCACTGTCAAAAACAATGTTCAGAACAATCAGAAGCCAGTCTTAACGGTAGAAGGTAAAAAAGAGAAATTCCTCACCCCAAAAAGAAATATGAATATCAAGTCTTCACAATTACACAGGGCTGAGTGGAGCCTGGGGTTATGAATACTAACGAGATCTTTGACCTTGTGGAGGAGACTAAAAATCAAGGAAGACATGTGGGGAGAATTCATAATTAGACAGAGAAAGAAAAAATAAAGGACCTTCATTGCCCTTGTGATACGTATAGCACGTTCACACAAAACATATACTGTACACACAGACATGAACGCAGAAAAACAGTCAGAGATAGCACTCGCAAATGTGTCTAGACAGTAAACAAAACCTGCCTCTAGGGCCTTAGGATGTGGGCTATCTGGATACAAAAGTGAGCATACAGTATGTCCACATAAACAATTGTGTAGTAGCATGTGCTTACATTGAAAATAAATAGGATATAAACTGAGCAGCCTTTGCACTCAACTTGCACCAGCTTCAGATTCAGCATGTTGCCATCCCTGAATATTAAGAAGTTCATCATTAATGCAGTTATGTCAGCAAAAGTAAAGATGAGGAGGAGAGAGAGAGAGAGGAGAGAGAGGAGAGAGAGGAGAGAGAGAGAGAGAGAGAGAGAGAGAGAGAGAGAGAGAGAGAGAGAGAGAGGCAAGTCTGGGCAGCATCAACTGATATGGTTTCATTTGAGAGATATGTACACTGGTGTGTGTGGGGTGTCTGTGTACCACTGCTGACTGTATATGCACAAACTCCACGTACACACAGCAAAGGACTTAACTCCCTCTTTATCATATCAGTGTATCGGACAAGTTCCACAGCGCACGATAAGGGGAAAAAAAGAGGGGAGTGGGGGGGGGGGGGGGCTACACAAACCAAGCGTGGAGGAATACGTGCCTTTTGAAGTTCTCTTTCTTCTTGGAACTTCAGCTTTGGCGTAATGCGGCTAGTTAAGCAGATCATTAAAGGTAATGGTGGGGAGGGGGAGGGGGGGGTAGGATTGCAAGCTTTATCTCTGGTGAGGAGAGAGAAACAAGTTTTTTTGATGATCAAGGGGGGGGATTCTGGAGCTGGATTTGATGGGAATTCCCAAAGCCTGCTGGAACAGTTTACTTGTGCTAACAGACAGGTGCTATCATAAATCTAGAGTTGAAGGAAATGACTCTCTCATCTCTGCCACGCTAAGACTAAAGGTATAAAAGGGGATACAGTTATCCTTTGACAGATTACATCTAGCGATTGAAGGTTCTCCCTCTGGATACAACGCGATTGTTGTTCCATGTCAGGCATAGACATGTAACAATAACGTTTTGAAGTAATAAACGTTCAAACCCTGTTCCTGAAAAATATACAAGACATGCCAAATCCTAGAAGCTTGCATTGAATAAATGAACAACCTTGCAGCGAAGAAATAAAAGGAAAAAATGTGGCTGTGAAGGGGATTGATTGACCAAAATCACTTGCCAAGGGACTACGGATGTATATTAGCATTTGTGCTAACTCATGGCATGTTTACGTCTTGGATTTTTTAATATGATGTGAACTTTCTCATCAAATAAACAAATAACTAAATAAAGTTGCAGGTTGCGGTCAACTTCTGTATAAAAGAGATACACGCCCTGCGTTCCAATACCCATACTATATACTGTACTATTTAGTATGGTAGAAAAAAGATTTAGGATGTCCGATTCTTGTGGCCAGATTTAGGATGGTTAGAAATACCCGGATGTCTACTACATCGGCCGAGATTTTTAGTGTTGAAAACAGCATCCTATTTGGCCGATTCTGACCCACAATCCAATGCGCACCTGAAGTGACGTCACATCGACGGAGCCTCCATATGAAAACAAACGGGGATGCGACGGATTAAAAGCAAGAGGCAAGATCAAGGGGCAATGTTATGATGAAATAAAAGAGTAAAAGTTCTGTATGTCCCAATAGTATGCCTACTGCATCCTAACTAGATTATTTTTGTCGTCGAATGTAGTATGTAGAATAGAAAAAAGAAAGAGTATGCAAACGCAGGGACAGTATTGAAAGCAGTGAAGCTTCAGAAGGAACTAGGGAGACAACACACACGTCATAAAGCACATCTGTATTCATGTGAACACTTGAGCCGTGCAGAAAAGATGACAAAATATGCTTTATATTCCTTTCAGTAGAGAATCACAGGGAAATGTTGTTGGAGGATTATCACCGCTAAAATGATTTCTCAGGGATGGAGCGTGAGTTCTGAAAATATATTTCCCCCTCTAGGCGAAATAAAAGGCAAAACAAACACTGACACAATTCTTTATTTATTTGTCTTGCTCTCACTTCTCTTTTGTCAGCGGCGCCCTGCCACTGCTTTGCATTCGAATCCCTCCGAATCGGGGGGGGGGGGGGGGGGGGGGAAATCGCTTCCACCCAGTTTCTTCTCTTCTCGTGTTTATGAAAACACAAGTTTCCAAGAAGCCTGCAATGAATTTATATTTGGTAACAAGGCTACGTAGTGCATCTCACTGCCCTGGCTACGTGCCCCCCTCCACAAGCCTTTCCATGGAGGTTTTTTTGGTCCCCCTCCGGTTTCCACAGCGCTGCCGACTGATTGATTTGCTCTTTAATGGCTTCCTGTGTTGGGCACGGTCTCTGTGGACCAACATCTGTAAAGGGCGGATTGGGCAGCTGGCTCTGTTTTGCTCCTGCTGCTACGCTCATCTGCGGTGTAGTAAAGTGAGGTATCTGCCTTCTTCTGTGGCCTGCAGAGAATGACGTGCTCCATTATAAAAAGAACTGACTCCCAATGAAAAAAAAGGAGCTGTGCGTGGGTCCTCCTATAACGGCCACAGGTCGCTGAGTGGATTACATGGCCTCAGGGGGGGTGAAGTCAAACCTCTCTGTGATGTTGATGACAGAGAAAGGGGGGACACTAGTAGCTAGCCTGTGAGTGATAAAGTTAAACTGAGTGTTAACGTCAAGAGCAGTTTGTGTTAAAAAGGGACCACTTCTAAGAAGCGGAGGGTTCATCTCCGGGTCGTACTTACATTGGACTTCAGTTCTACATGCCTGGCTAGTTAATAGTACAAACAAAGCTAAGAAAAGATTGATAACGCTGCTTAAAATGAATATAGATATTTGGAAATATTGGAAAAACATCACTGGAGCAAATCACAGGAAATTGGAAGGAAACTAAAAAAATTAGTTGAAGCATTAAGGAAGTTCAGAAGTGGAGAAATGAACTCATAAAATGACATAACATATCAAATATTAAAGGTTTTGATGTGGTATTTTCTTTTGATTATATTCTGTCTTTAGGTCACAATCTCTTAGGTCCAGCTGTGATAGAATTCCTTTTTTTCTTATTTGCTGATATTGACCTGATTGGAAAAATAGGTTTAAGAATCAAGTAGGCCTATAACAAGTAAAAGGTAAAGGGTAAAGGATTAGCTGACTGTGGTAAAACAAAATTATTCTCCCCAACATTAAACACTCACATTTCACAGTGACAAACTCAAACAGAAAACGTTTCAGGCAAACACCTTAATCCTTGAATCCGTCTTTATTTAAACCCACGCCTTAAAACAAGAAGTTAGCATCAGAAGGCGCTGCTCTAGCAGGAGGTATTAGAAGGTGAGGGACAAAGCACACCTGCAAAGCTGCAGTTGACATGAAACAGAAAAAAAAAATCAACCCAAAACAAAGGCCTCATCCAAAAAGCCACTCCACAAACCTTTCTTCGTAATCCAGGGATGTGAGAGAAAAAAAGTCCCACAGCGTAGCAACAAGCTTCCACAGAGCACATTAGCATTTACTTGTGTTTGAATTTGATTGAACTAATTATCGCTGGGTTGTTGGTATATGATAAGCCAGCGTAAACATGTGGGGTTAGAAACAGGCCCTCACACAGATGAAGAAAAAACCCCTAAACTTTTCATCCAGATATACGCAATTAATCATCTTGTGACTCGCAAGCAGCTTGCTCCATTGCCTCTCTTGTCAGTTGTGACTGACACATGAAAGCAGGGAAATTTGCAGCCTGTTAGGAGATTATACAGCGAGCGGGGAGTCAAATCTGAGCTGATATTATGGAAAGACCTCAGACAGCGGCACGCAGTGTGGCTTAATGCTCCTTTGTGAGGGAATCAGGACCTGTTTCATTACACTGTAAAAAAAAAAATAAGGCAACTGTCCTCACTTGATTTTTGAGTTTTGAGGCCAATTAGAACTCTTACCTTTTAAAGGAAAATTGCCAACATTAAGCAACTATTATCTTTAGTTGAGATAACTTATATTCATATTTAATTTAACTTCAAGTTTTGAGTTATAAATACAACCTTTTTTTTTGGTTCAGGAAGTTTTACAGGTTTTCAATCTGTTTAATGTTTCAATCAAAATGTTGACGTAATTGGTTTTGTTAGTTATCTGTATGACAGAGAAATAGTTGGCACTGCTATTATTTGAAGTTTTTAGACTATGAATGATAAGGTATCCCAACAAAGACAAGTTGGCTCTAGAGTAAGTTTTCCTGAAAAGTTAATTTCCCTCTTGTGCTGACAATTTGAGTTTTCTTAACTTTTTCATTTTTATAGCATACCAGTTTGCAACATCAGAATGTGTACTTATTTATGGTCGTACATTACGTTAAGGGGGTTTTATGTTATAAACAATAGGGTCCCACTCCCAAGAGTCCCTGAGGCGCTACCGAGCAGAAACAACAGCCAGTGTCTGCAGGAGCTGCCCATGTTCACAGCATTGCACAACCACTAGTTAGGAAACATTGCTCACACGAGGCAAACCGAAAACTTCAAAGCCTTCTGTGTCCAGCAGCAGACCAGGTTATTTCAATTAGTCCCAAACAAGAACCCTTCTTCTTCTTCTTCTTCTTCCACAGCTGGACCCCTAGCTATCACTCCCAAGGGATCACCCACACGAGACCCTGTCACTCTGTTTCCTTTAACCCCCCCCCCCAAAGGCCTTTGTTTTGGGAAAGGAGAAGTGAGTCAGGTTCAAAGTAAAGGAGAAGACCGCGAGGTAACATGAGATGACGGTATGTCCTCCTATGGGGGGCAGTGGGGGAGGGGGGGGGGGGGGTTGTGGCTGTGCCAGACGATGCATGCCTGCTGCTGGCTTGAAGAGAGGGGGTGATTATTGATTTCTGAGCATTTAAAGGTGGAAAAAAACAAATCTGGTGTTAATACATAGTCTATAGGCTCTGTAAACTAGTATGTAAACAAAAGGTAGGTTGACAAAGGGAGCCCACTTTAGCTGAGTCCACCTTTAACGGTATTGCAACTGTGCGCACACACACACAGTTTTTTTATCAAAGTATAAAATACACCTATACGCATCTAAAATCAACGATCCAATTTATTGTTTTCCTCGACAATTATAGATGCATTAAATCAATCTTCAAACACAGATGTGTAACAATACAAAGACAACTCGATAGAAAGTGTTGTGCATGGCACAGTGCAAAAAATGTTGACCTTTATGTAACATTTGTGTATTTTTCTAGCTCAGTCACTCAGCAAAGCCCTTGGTTTGACTGAAGGCTGCGAGCCCACACAAAGGCTGCAAATGAGTTCAGCGTCTTTCAACCAAAAAAATGATCAGCTTTGCTTCACGTCTGACATGAGCACGAACACATCTGTTCGCATTTTTAAAAAAGCGAACGGGAGAAGGGAGTGTTGATTGTAATGATGATGTATCAGTGTAGTATTTAGAAAAAGCTCCTTCTCAAGTGAAGATCGGTCGGTCAGTCATGCAAATCAGGAATTCAAAAACAAATCGGGCCATTTTTCCCTTTTACTTCAATGCCCTCAGTCCTCACCCCATGCACCATTTACCACCAGCTGGAGCTTTTCCAAACGAAACAAGAGGGGAAAAAAAACATGGATCCAAACAGCACGATGGAAGCCCTTAACTATAGAGCCTGAGGTTTCTACTGATGAGGTCAACAGGTCAAGAGAAGGCCATCGTCCAATGAACATGGGATCTCTGAAATATTCTTCTCTCTCTCTCTCTCTCTCTCTCTCTCTCTCTCTCTCTCTCTCTCTCTCTCTCTCTCTCCTCTCTCCCTCTCTCCCTCTCTCTCTCTCTCTCTCGGCCATATAGTTGATGGTTTCAATGTTGAGTGGTTTGATCAGATAGGACTTTGATGATTTAGCAAGTTTG
This sequence comes from Ammodytes dubius, assembly GCA_026122265.1. Classification (NCBI taxonomy): domain Eukaryota; kingdom Metazoa; phylum Chordata; class Actinopteri; order Uranoscopiformes; family Ammodytidae; genus Ammodytes; species Ammodytes dubius. Next base: position 28,165,986 of record CM047507.1, on the reverse strand, counting down.
CTCTTGGGTCACCATCTGGTCACTTTCTCTCTTTTCTAAAATGAAACAAGCGTCACTGGATCAACTTTGGAATTTAAGAATTATCATAGAAAAGCATCCAACTATTAGTAATAATGATAACAGGCCACCATGAGGTAAGTCTTTATAGTGAAGGTGATTATCCTCACCTTTCCAAAGTTATTTTGTGGGACTATAGCCATCCAGACTGCATGCCTGCTGCTTGGAGTTGAACAGGTGAAGTAATGAGGAGGACTTTTAACGTTTAATCAAAACTGATGCAGGAAAATTGGCTGGTGACCTCGGTTGTCAATAACAGCACCATATAGCTCTTATTAACAGTGTTTAGTAACAGTGCATACATACAGTATACACTATAGTTGGAGACTTGTAAAACAGGGGCATAAAGCAGAGGAGAAACACAACAATTGATTTTAGAATCTTAGACTGTACTGAGGCCTCATATTAGCTCATGCTTGACTTTAGAAGTCATTTTTAAACAGAGGGGCTGTGGAAGAGATGCTTTGTATTCCTCTGGGGGTGTTTAGGCGATTTCAATCCATATCCCCTGGTCAGTGATTTTAATCCGGTCCAGTGTGCCCATATTACTTACATACCGTTTTCTCAGCAAATTCATAGTAAACTTGTACTTTAAACTTACATTATCGGTTCAGAAATGTTGTTACGTTATCGGCAAGTCACTACATTATCAAACTTTCCTTAAATTAAAAACAGAAAAATGATGACGTTATCGGCAGTAATTAAGCTATTGGCTGCTACCTACGATACTGGTATTTCTTGGCATTTGTTTATGAGACAGTTTATCTCACTTTTGCTTAGTGTGCTTCCTCCCTCATTCTCTCAATCCATTTCAAACCCATCGCCAGGTTTAAACAAAGCCCCCCTCTAACGTTTTGATGTGTCATACAGCAGGAGTGGAGTACACTTGATGGTACGCACACACACACACACACACACACACACACACACACACACACACCTTATGGTGTAATGACTTTCTTACTCCTGTAAAGAGCTGCCAGCAGGCCTGTTGAAACCTGCTGAGTAACTCTAGATGTGGAAAGTACCCGTGCAGTCTGAGACAGAGGGAACTGAGGCGCAGGAGGCCTTCACTATCTACCTGTCGCACACACGCACACACACACACACACCACACACACACACACACACACACACACACACACACACACACACACACACACACACACACACACACACACACACACACACACACACACACACACACACACACACACACACACACACACACACACACACACACACACACACACACACACACACACACACACACACACACACACACACACACACACACACACACACACACACACACACACACACACACACACACACACACACACACACACAACACACACAGAGTTGTGTAGTATCAAACTATGCTTCTGTCCTCCAGACACCTACCCAGACATGATATGAAACACAGTAAGACCCTCACCACTTCCATCCGCTATGCTTCTGATGCTAGGGGGAATCAATGTGCCTGGACTTGTTGGTAGGGGTGTATGTATCCATGTGTGTGTGTGTGTGTGTGTGTGTGTGTGTGTGTGTGTGTGTGTGTGTGTGTGTGTGTGTGTGTGTGTGTGTGTGTGTGTGTGTGTCTGTGTGTGTGTGTGTGTGTGTGTCTGTGTGTGTGTGTCTGTGTGTGTGTTCATGCGTGTCAGTGTGGCCACTCACACTCAACAGGAATGTATAAGATTTCTCTTTATGTATTTAGGCTACTGTATGCCTGTATGCTTATAACTGTGTTGTGTGTGTGTGTGTGTGTGTGTGTGTGTGTGTGTGTGTGTGTGTGTGTGTGTGTGTGTGTGTGTGTGTGTGTGTGTGTGTCTGAGATCACCCCCTCTCATCTGCGGACCTTTTGACACTGTGCGTGTCTTTTTACACCTGGCTTCCCATGATGAAGGTTTGAAGAGAGGGCAGGTGTGCTCGCTCCTTGCCCTCATGACTTGAGAACAGTTTCATTGACTGTTTCAAGTTCTGCCGTGGAGCGGGAGGGTGGCCCTTGACTCGTGACATCCATTTCTTTTTACCCTCTCATGTCAAGGTTACGGTTATATGAGGGAAAGCCCCAAATGAAGTGTACGAGCCCGTAAAACAGGCCTTTAATTTTGCTGGTATATGCCTAGGAGCTATATAGCGCTACGGTTAGCCTCTCGTCTTTTTCTGGACTGCAGTCGTAAGAATGATCCCACAGGGGATACGGGGTTTATTTGGGTTTGATCAGATCAGAGAGACATTTTATGAGTAACAGTTCGGAGGCTGGGACATGTTGGGAAATCAAACAGGCAGGTGGGATTCATTGCCTTTGTGTTGTTCTGTCTTTGTTGGCGCAGCAATGAGGTTTTGACTATTGGAAGGAAATGGGAGGAGGGGGGGGGGGAGAAGACCCCTTTAGCTATGCACCGGTTTTCACAGGATAAGTGCCTCATATTTCTGACGTATAATCTATCCATTCAAAGGCAGAATAAAAGATATATGGGCGTCTATGGCTGGAAGCATATAGATCAAAAAACAGCCATTAACCGTGTCATAAGTCATTCCAACCAGGTGAGGCTTTGGTGGTTTGCATTGAGAGAGGGAGATAGCCAAGAGGATTTTAGTTTGATTCCATCATTGTTTTTTTAATATATACGGTATATGCACTTTTCCAGCAAAAGCCCTTTAACGGTGTTACATTCTGTAATTACCCATCTATAGTAGTATTCCCTGTTAGGCCAACATTCTCATGCATTCCTTATATATTTTTTCAAAGCACACACAAGGAATTCTTTGGAAACATTGAATCTATATGTAATCCAGTGTTATTGTTTGTCATTTCATCTCATCGACATCAGCCTCACTGCTTATTGTGCACTTTATTAACTGAAGCAGACACAGAACATTTCATATTAAATCTAAAGCATTGAACTGGAGAACAGAGTACGGGTGGCTTATGTTGTGAAGCAATCGCAGGAACACACAGCGTGTGCGCTAACCGCTTTTTTTGGTTAATCAAAGAGGCATTTACACAACAAGACAACGGTAATATCTGAGGAGAAGGACCAGCCACGACGAGTTGTTAGATGAACAGCTGCAGGCCATTGGCTGCAAAACCTTCAACTTAAGATAACCACCTCTGATTGCTGTGCCTGCTTTTGTCTGGAAAACTATCCCTGTGTTCCAAATCACACACTTTGTATTTTGACTATACTACATACTATAAGGCATGCTGGGTTCCATACTGCAAAATGCTTTAGGATGTAGTAATGCATCCTGGTATTTTTGGCATGCTGCATTTGACATGGAGGTACTGGGACATCCTAAATCTTTACCATACTACAAAAGTATGGTAATATGGGGATTGGATCGCAGGGTCTGTGTGCCGTGTGTGAAGCATGAAATCAGATCACGATGGCATTATGGAAACAGGACATTTGTTGACTGTCTTCTTCATGAAAACAACATGAGCTTGTTGGGCGGCACTGTAACAAGACATAAAGCAGTTGCTCAGACTTTGTTTTTTAAATGTTTTATTATTTCTGACTAAGTTTGTTTCCCAGAACTCTGAGATGTGAGTCATTAAAACACATCTGTTTTTACCATGGTGACCGCCGATGTAGCTTAATCTAATTGAAATAAAATTTTAGGGATAATAATACCTTTTAAATACTTAATATAATATTTAAAAATTCACCAGCTGAAAATGTATTACAATTATTATCCCACCAGGCAGTTGGGAAATATCACTGTTTGTTGGATACTTACATCAAATCTATCAGCTTACCAGTTAGTAGGAATTGAATAACCCTAAAAGGGCCAATGGAGGAAGTAAAACAACATATATCATGGGTACACTGTAAGATAACGTTTACAGTGTCAGCTGTGTGATGAAATAAATAAATAAGAAAGAATCAATCTGTAGCAGCATTCAAGTGTGAACGTCAACTTAAACTGTAAGGGCATTGTAAACCCCAACACTATTGTTTTATTATGTTATATTTCTTGTTGCCTACATTGGATTTTGTAGCACCAGTGAAATAGAGGAATAGATATTTCAGTTCAATTCATCATGTGTGAACCCACCTGTCTTGTTTTCTGTTGTGCTGTCTGATCATTATGCCCATCGTGACCAGCGCTGAAATGGAACCAACAGTGCCAAGAATAAACCCCACGTTATCATCTGTGAAAAGCCATGCAAACATAGAATTAGTCATATCTGCCATTGGTCTTGACTCTTTACTAAAAACAATCTCCCCATTCTCCACAGCTCTTAATATCTAGACTATAAAGGGAGCCGAAAAGGAGACAGTGAAGTATGAGAGAAACCTGAAAATTTTCAATTGTTTTTTTTATAGCAAGGCTTCCAAAAAATCTGCTCAGTAGCCAACAGTAGATGACTGTGGTCCAATGTTCCAGGTAAGGAAGGGTGTGACGGTTTGAGCATGTAGCTAGGTGCGGCTGCAATTAATCATTCGTGTTTAGTCTGTTTTATCCGAGTAAATAAAGGATTAAAGTACCAAGAAAACTTGCTAGACTGACTGAGGTTTTTTTTGTGTGTGAACACTGTGGCCGATATGTAGGTCTAAAGAAAACAAGAGCTGTGAAACACTTGAGTTCACTTCAGTGTATGTAAACATGACAATGTGCAGCTTGGTGCAGCTAGGTGATGTGTCAAATAATGTCATTTGTAGTCAGTTGCATTGTCACCATGACCTTTTTGCCATTAAACAGATAGAATCTAGCATCTTATATGTTAACAGAGGATACCTTTAATTGTACTTTTGGAAGCATAACCATCTGTCGTCTTCCCTAGCCGGTGGTCTTATAAGCTGGCTAAGAGAACTGACATTTGTAACACCACTGGAGCTGAATCTATACAGAGTTACTGTACAATTCCAACAGTTCTTATAATTACAGAGTGCAGTAAACACAACTAAAAGATGCATTGGCTTCAAACACACACAATGGTGACAATGCTGCTGGATGAAGTGGTGTGGCCTCAATTTGCTGGGTTTTCCCAACACTTGCCTTCACATTATTTGCGCTAGCTTCGGTAATATTGTGATTAGATTGAATTTGAACATTTAAAAACTTCCCTCTGGGGGTCTTTGCAAGTTGACTGAACCACTTTACCGATCTCCATCACTCTTCTTACAGTATACTGAGCCCCGGAGTTATTTTTCCTTAAGGCAGGCACGGATACACACGTTAGGAGGAAGAAAATGATCAAAGTACCGTCATCCTCTAACGCATGAACGCACGCAGACATATGTCAAGTACGCTAGATGTTTGTCAGGTAGTCGCTGCAGGTGCTGGTCCTTTAAAAATGTCATCAGCCAATTGGAACGTCAAAACTCAATAACGCACATGTTTCGCACACAGAGGCACACTGAAATACACAGCCAGCCACGTGTACAAAAATATTCCCTGAAGTTTTCTGAACCAATCAGTTTGGCTACACATGGCTAAGCCCTGGATGCAGGAGCTCTGGCATCAGACATCAATGTGACAAGGAGTATTATTGTAACCAGGAGAATGTGGAAGACTGGCAGCCAATCAGTGTTAACATTCACCTTGTTTTACTTTTTTGTTTTGTTGGCATTGGCAAAAGCCCCTAAAGCGATCACATTACAACATAACACACCCAATCCCTTACATTGATCAAATAGTTAAGCTCCAGGGAGCAGGAACAATCAGTTTGCACCATTACATTTCTAGTCTGAGGGGATCCACACACGTGCAGGACAAGTTGAAGGTGAAAGAAATCATAAAAATAAGACCTATTCTATACCTTTTAAGAATGGCAAGTCACTATCACATTTGTTATCGGGTGAAAATAGATAAATACACAGACGGACAGACGGACAGACAGACAGACAGACAGACAGACAGACAGACAGACAGACAGACAGACAGACAGACAGACAGACAGACAGACAGACAGACAGACAGACAGACAGACAGACAGACAGACAGACAGACAGACAGACAGACAGACAGACAGACAGACAGACAGACAGACAGACAGACAGACAGACAGACAGACAGACAGACAGAAGATAGATAGATAGATAGATAGATAGATAGATAGATAGATAGATAGATAGATAGATAGATAGATAGATAGATAGATAGATAGATAGATAGATAGATAGATAGATAGATAGATAGATAGATAGATAGATAGATAGATAGATAAGTTATATGTAATTCCTGCAATTTGCTATGAATTCAAAATCAAAGACATCTACAATAAAATCCAGTTTACCAACATTCAGTCCCTTAACCAGTGATAATCTCTGCAGGAGACGATACCAATCAGAAATCCAACACTGTTTTCATAACCGTTCCAATACAGCCCAGAGCTACACTCTTATCACAGCAAGTCTTTCTTGAGATAGAGATGAGTTTTTTTTGACATATCTGATATCATCTTAAAATAATACTCTTAGGTTTTTTTTTTTTCTCTCCCTGGTAACAGTATGTCTGTGTACCAAGCTACTGTTGTCATCTGATATGTGTCTCACCCCGTCCGACTTGATGTGATGGCTGGAACTATCCTTGGTATTTGAACCATGTGTCAGACAGAAAAACTTCAGACATCATCAAATGTTCCAAGAGCAAACGTTGAACCCAGTTGCACAAACACACTCAAACAGCACATCGCTAAGTAGCAGTCGACTAAAAAATGTCTTGTCTCGAAACCTGCCGTTTGATTTACAGTGACAACGTTGAACTGTCAGTTGGTGTTGATTGTAGTGCCCCCTTTGGACACAAGCAGTAGTGTTTTTTTAAACAACACTAGCCTAGAGACTGTTTTCATAAACATTTATAAGTTCCTCACAGGAGGTATAATCCATCGTCAGAGATTCATACCTGGAGATTTTTGGAGGAATTTAAACAGAACATATAAAGTCTGCCGCAAACATCTCTGTGTTATAAAGGTGTCCAAAGGAATTAGACTCAGCTTCAACAGCTAACCTTTCTTATGGTGCCCTGGGCAATGTGTGTATGTGTGTGTGCTTGTGTTTGTATCTCTATATGAAAAAGGGTGTATGTTTTTATCAAACTGTATTTTTATCAATTCATCGATGTCTGCTCTGTCAGACATCAATGCTGTGTATCAGCGGCTCCCTTAATCTGACGTCTATATATAAAAGTGTATATTTGAACAAAAGACACTAGTTTAAAGCATGCTGGAATTATCCATGTTCAGCTTTGGTCTTGTGTCTTTTTCGGGGTGGCTTATTATGGGCATTTTAACCATTTTACTTTAGTTCTATCATTTTATTTTGTCTCCTCTGCTCGCTTGCTAACTAGTTTTCCACACATGTGGTTTTTAGGTGTTAAAGCTCAGACTCTCAGTGTCTTGGCCTGTCTGTCATAGCAGCCAATTCATAAGTTCTGGTTGTGTGAGTATTCTCACACCAACGTGTAATCCCACTCCTGTGTTTATTTGGCTTGATCACCTGTCCGATGATGATTAGAAACTGTTCAGGAGCGCCGCGGTGCATCTGCAAGCCAGATGTTCCTCAACAGAGTTTTTTTTTTTTTTTACTTTACAAGTGATAATCCTAATAGACAATCCCTAATAAAAATGAATATAAAATGTACTCATAAAAATAGAGTGGAGAAAAGAGCCACGCAAGGCAGCGAGTGGTCACAGCACAGACAGAACAAAACTCAGCTGCATCCACTTAGAATGGATGTTGCTACATGCCGTATTCTTCTCTTCAACTATGCTGGGAAAGATAAATATGTTATAAAGTGTTATTGTCCTTCACTCACTCTTTGATTTAACAGCATCATAAACTCTTTGAGACGTAGTTTCACACGCAGCAAAACAACTCAATTATCTTTTCTAATAGTACTGCAAAGCAAAGAATGCCACAGAACAACAGATCAAACCCCAGATCATTAAACACACACAGTTCAAGCAGTTTATGGCAGCAAATCTTCCAAGTAACACACATGTCATTCAAAATGTAGACCTTTTACACCTGCACAGAAACTGTCCTTATCAGACATGTCACTGATCCATGCATCAACACAAAACCTTAAAGAAAGCATTCCATTCATGGGCCTCTGAGGGCTGCAGCAGCAGTTGACATTTGACTGTCGATCAAACTGTGTTATCCGACTGGGAAAGTGGGTGGGGACTGGGGACATCTAGGCACGTTATTTTTTTAAGGTAAATTTGACTTTAGATGGACTGTCACTTTCATTTGAAGACACCAATCAAAAAGCCCCAAAAACCTAAGCAAACCGAGGCAAGTTGCAATGAGAGAAAGTATAGGAAATTAAAGGTGGAGTCAGCGATTCTGGAGAACACTTGTTGTGAAAAACACTTTTTTTCAAAACCAGTGAATCATGATCTAATACCTGTCCGTACTGTGTGAGCGCTGAAAAAAAATCCAGTGTTATTACACAGCTTAGGCTCTTTGAACCGGTATGTAATAAACGAAGGGTATGTAAACATACAGTTACAGTAAATGCCCACTTACAGAGTCTAGGCTGTGCATTAACAATGGATATTGTTTCAGCACACACACAGAGTACGGACAGTAGTGGGAATTAAAGCACAGCAGAGAGGTGACATAAATGATCTCTCTCTCTCTCTCTCTCTCTCTCTCTCTCTCTCTCCTCTCTCTCTCTCTCTCTCTCTCTCTCTCTCTCTCTCTCTTCTCTCTCTCATCTCTCTCTCTCTCTCTCTCTCTCTCTCTTCTCTCTCTCTCTCTCTCTCTCTCTCTCTCTCTCTCTCTCTCTCTCTCTCTCTCTCTGCTGCCTTATCGCAAGGGCATCTGGAAAGAGATCCGCAGGCAGAAAATTGAGTGAGGTTTTGTCTTGCAACCCACGTCACCTTTTCCTAGGAAAATTCTCTCTCTCTCGCTTCTCTCCGTCAGCTGTCCCCTTCCGTTTAATCACTTTCTTCTCCTCTGCGCAAAGGAACCCTATTAATGTTATGATGCCATGGCGGGTGTGGCAATGCTGTTATTGGTATGCATCCGATACTCTACCAGGGCTATTGTTTTTCAGGAGACTGTGACAAGGTGCAGCCAAGTTAGTCAACTCTAGATTTATCTCAAGTCTCACATTACAAACACTTTGAGGACTTCCTTTCAAAACCCCGCCTTCACCTGTCCATCAATCCAAAGATTTTGAACATTGATCATCACAACACACCACACCTCTGTCTCAAGTCTTAAAGGTGCAGTGTGTAATATGACATCATCAAGAAAGTTCTACAAAGTTCTAGAATGCAACACTCCCTGGGTAACCCCAACCCTTTCGAATAATAACAGAAGCTACAGTGGCCTTCAAGGACAAGAACAATTCTAAATTTTAAACAATGCACCTGATGACATTCCAACTATGACACTTTCAAGATGGCGGCACTAGGCCTTGGTCCAAAATATGCAGAAATATGGACATATATGAGACCCTTTCTAAGGGAAAAAAGATGATTCAAAACGTTTTTTTTTCAGCTATTATGCACTAAATTAAATGTACTTATGGATATTATAATTACTTTCTACAAAATCTGCTAGGAAATAAAACCCAAAATTCTACACACTGCAGGTTTAAGCAGTTAAGGAAACACATTGACAGGCACAACAGTAGGTTGAAATATTCTGGAGAATGCTTGTTGTCAAAGCAATTTTTCGTCAATTTCAGTGAATATCTCCTCACAATCCGCTACCTGTCTGTAAAAAAAACAATACAGTGTTTATACACAGCCTAGGCTTTGTAAACAGCATTGTGATAGTCATGGTGGGCCCCCTTTGATAACATACCAGTTTACAGAGCCCAGACTGTTTATTGAGAGTGGAATTTGTTTTCATCATGAAGAGATATTCACGGATTTTGACAAAAAGTGATTTTGACAACAAGCGTTCTCCAGAATTGCAGACTCTACCTTTAAATAGGTGGGTCTTTTCTTTTAAGTGATCCGAGATAACTTTTGAAGGAATGGACTTGGTGTCACCTCTGCTGACAGGCACCATCTCAAAAGTGGCTCTTTGAAATGACTAAGAGGAGAAGTCAAACTGGATGCATTGACTTTTTGTCTTATCTTATCTACTGTCTGCAATTCTCCTGCCGTTCAGCCTACGCATCCAGTGATTCATACACAGTAAGGGCAGGAGGAGAGGCCAGTCCTGTGCTCGCTCTGTATTTAGCGTTGCTTACAGGGCCAGGGGTGACATTTGAACGGCGCAGGTAACAGCTCATGCAACACCTGCCGTTGAGCACCCCGGGTCATGCTGACGGTTGTTAGCTCCTATTTGTGTAATGAGAGCGTGAGAGCAAGTGTTATAATTACATTACATTTAAGTGACGCGTTTATCCGAAGCCACTTCCAATAAGAGCATTCAGCCATGATTGTACGAACCCAGACTGGCAAGAAGCATGTAAGCGCATTAATTTGAAATAAGCCAATAAACTACTTTTTAGTGCATCACAGTAACAAAATAGAAAGAGAACATTTAAAAGCATAAGAGTCTTTTCTGGCACATCACAGGATAGACACTGTCTAAGCTCTCCGTCTCATTAGCAGCTGCAGTAGTTCCATAGAAATGAGATCATCACGTGTGGCTTTTTGTTCTAGATAAGAGGAGAACGGCAGTGTATAAATCAAAAGGAAGCTTAATGAGAAACATGTCTAAACAGCTCTGCACTGGATAACCCAGTTATGAAACAAAATATCTTTGCCTAAACCAAGGAGTCGGGATCGATTGTGTCCAGCTGTGATCCAGCCGGTTGTTACACGGGCCTCCCAAATCTGACATATGAACTTCATTCATCCCCGATTACTATGGAGAGGAAGTCTCTGTTTGCTGCTCTAACAAGGAAAGTATGGAGGACCGGGGTGAAGCCACTAAAGGTGGAGTAAGTGACTCTGAAGGATGTTTGTTGTCAAAATCACTTTTTGTCAGAATCAGTGAATAACTCGCCAGGATCCACTACCTGTCCGTACTGTTTTTTTTTTTTTTTAAACCTTATTTATACAGGTAAATCCCATTGAGTCCGAAGACTCTTTTTCAAGGGAGACCTGTTCCCATTCCCACGTTACCATTCACACACACATTCATACACCGATAGCAGGCTAACTATCGACATTCACACGAGGCAAGGTGGGTGAAGTGTCTTGCCCAAGGACACAACAACTATGACACAGGTGGCAGGGCGGGGATCGAACCTCCAACCCTTTGATCATCGGCCGACCCGCTCTACCAACTGAGCCACAGTTGCCCAGTACTGTGTGTGTGCTCTGAAAAAAATCCAGTGTTAATACACAGCCTAGGCTCTGTAAACGGGTATGTTGGTAGCTACAGTGAGCCCCTATGGTTACATACACTTTTTTCAGTTTACAGAGCCTAGGCTGTGTATAAACACTAGCTTTTTTTTCAGCGTGCACACACAGTACGGACAGGTTGCGGATCGTGAGGAGATATTTCCCCGATTTTGACAAAAAAGTGATTTGACAACTAGCAATTTCCAGAATCGCTGACTCCACCTTTAAGGGTATGAAAGTGGAAGTGGTTCATATGTCAAGTGGCTTCGTTTTTCTCACTTCAATAAGCGGATATGTTGGGGACGGAAAAAAAACTTAAAATCTTGAGAAGGATTGAGTAAACTTTTCTGTCATTCTTTCCCAACCAATTGATAATATATCTAATTCCATCTTATCTTACTGTCACTGCAACGTGGACCTATAATCATCATGTTGTTACTTGTTACCAGTTATTTTTCAAGGTTTTCCAAAAAAAATTGCCTGCTTGCCTGCTTCACACTACAACCTAGCACAATTGGGCATTAACCTGATCTGTCACGAACACAAGGCTTCAGGAATTCGGTGGGAAATACTGCCACCCAATGGCATGAGACAACAACTACAACAACACTCTGAGAGCTCACTGTTGGGGTGATAAATGAAACCATAAAAGGGACCCAGGTGTTTTCAATTTTCACACAGAAAGCCAAGCTGATCCAGGATCAGAAGGTTATAGCTTTGCAGCTAATGGTCTCAAAGAACAACTGAGAGCCGAAGTCTATTGAATCTTTCATTTCAAAGAGAGTGGATGGGAGAAGGTGGATCCTCAAAGTCATCCTGTATATAACACATGTGAGGAGTTAAGTGTGTAATAAGCAAGTAAGTAAATGTATTCAAGCAGTACCGCTGAAGTGCAATCATGGCAACAGTTTCTCAGGAAAATAAAAGAATAACAAAAACTTGCACACTGATGGGAATGATACGGACAAAGACTGCCAAAGGAAAGTGGCTTTGAATGCTTTTATTAAAATTATATTATATATTATTATTATTTTTTATTATTATTATTATTATTATTATTATTATTATTATTATTATTATTACTCATAACCTTCATACAGCTTATGGCTGAGTATAAGTACCTCAGATAAATCATTATTATCTTCTACTATTTTTATGCGAATGTCATGTTGAAAAGTTTTCTTGACAAAAAGCAATGTTTTGAAATCTCTTCCTGTTTGTGTTTAAAAAAAAAAAAAAAATTGGACGTTTTAAAAAATATATACTTAATTCACGTTAACCTTTACTCAACATCCATGTGTGTGTAGGTAATCAGTTGTCTTCCAGGTTTAAATTTCCCGGAAACAAAGCTAATGAATGCAAATCTATCCTGCAACTGACTCATACAACTCTCACCTAGAAAATATCAGTTTATGTGCAACCAGGGTTCGCCAGGATTTTTATTATGGATATGACTTTAAAGTATTGTTGCTTTTCTCGCACACATTACAGTTGAGCTTTATTTTATCCAACACAACCAGCTGTTGGTGTTGTTTCATATAAATTATAATAACTAACCTGTATTACAGTAGGGTCGTTCTCCTGTCCAGGTCCCATCCTCCAGACATGTGCGCTCAGTTGAACCGTACAGTAAGAAGCCTTCACTGCAGCTAAAGCTCAGCGTGTTCCCCTCTAGATAATGTGTCCCACACTTCTTGCCATTCCTGGGTATGGGAAGCCAGCCACAGGACACCACTACAGAAAAATAATGCATTAAAAAGTCAAGAAGAAGACATTAGGCTGTCAAAACTAGTGACAATGAAATGGTTTTGAAATATTTGCAGATGTGTGAAAATAGATCATATAAAAATAAAATGAATGCTTAAAGGAGAAGTCAGCAATTCTTGAGAACGCGTGTTGTCAATTTAACTCTTTGTCATATTAGTCAATATCTCATGATTCGCTACTTGAGTACTACTCTGGTATTTTGTGTGTAGTGAAAAAAAATCCAGTGTTAATACACAGCCTAGGCTCTGTAAATGGGCATGTTGCTAGCTATGGCGGGCCCCCTGTGTTGACCTACCCTTTGTTTACATACCAGTTTACAGAGCTAAGGCTGTGTATTGCATCATATTTTTTATTTAGCGCACATACAGACAGTACAGATAGGTAGTGGATTGAGAGAAGCTATTCACTGATCACCCGCAAATTGTACATTTGCCTTTTGACATCAACACAAACAAAATAGACACAAGTATGTCACAAAAGAGTATTAATGTCAATAAATGCATTTTAGAATAATCTTGTTTCACAAGGTACCAGTAATGGTACATTACTGATCTGCTGATTGCCTTGGGTCTGAATTGTGCTATATAAATAAACTTGCCTTGCCTTACCTGGTTCCAGGGCTTCTATTAGGCTCCGGTGATTCTGGTAGGCCATGAGTGTGGCGTTTCTCATTGTGAGGCTCTGGGTAGCCAGGGTATCAAATTCACAGAACTTTGCCCTTCTCCAGAACAAAAGCCGGATCCAGGCTCGGTGGGAGATAGTAGGAATCCAAGAGGTACTTTGTGTCATACGTGAAAAGGGAAGACTTCTTTGAAATGTTCCCTGTGGATAGAATAAGGCAAAGTTAAGATGTGCCACCATGTTGTATTGTTGGTTAGAAGATGATTGTAAAGAAAGTCAAATTATTTTCAGTACATATGGAATTCAGTATCTGAATGTTTCTACCAAATAAAGAAAAAAAAACTTTCAAAGCATGTATCAGGGCCGGGGAATATGTATACGGGTAAATAGACAGGCTGACTAACATGAAGTAGTCATAGCAACTGGTTAGAAATGGCTAACCACGCTTATGGAAATGATCAGCCAGAGTAGCATGTTTGACCCGGCAGACTGCTTGGATCAAACGCGCTATTTTTTAAAGACATGGAATTAAAAATAAGAGACTTAGGGCACGCTATAATTTGGAGATAAGAAGCTAAGTCTCAGAGATCAGTGGAGGATACACTAGGCATGCAGTCATGGTTTACTTTTGGCAAATACTTTAATTCATACCAAAAAAACAATATGTCTCACCACTGGCAACAATACATGTGTTAGTTCCCACAAGCTTTGACTGTGTGTTTGCTGCACTGAAGACTGAAGCTAATTATTTCAATCAAAAGGTCAAGAGCACGATTAAGTCAAGACAGTCACCGGTTTTGAGGGATATGTGCTGTAATTACAGCCGAGATATTATTATCATGTATGTATGCGGCCTGGCCCAAACTGTGTTCCAGAGATGTGGTTTCACTTGCGCTGTATGGTCCCAACCCCTGGTATCTCTCTGTGATCTATTAAAGCTGGGCTAACTCTAAACATGTGCCTCGTTTTCTTCCCATGAACTCGTAAAAAAAAAAAAACATCTGTCAATATCGCTTAAATGTGGCAGTCATTTATAAAGACGAAAAGAATGGGTAATTATTAGAAAAACACAGAATCCCTAACCAGCTCTCGCCCCCTTCTAAACATGCAATATTAGAAATACAAGTTTAAAGGTCACCTTCTAGGCAAAAAGCACCTTTTTTATGTTTTTTCAACATTCATATGTGTCCCTGGTGTGACTAGAGACTCCCAAAGTATGAGGAAAAAAAAATCTCTTTTTCTCTACCTCCACCTTTCGGAAAACCTTTGTTCAAACAACACTTTTCCCGGTATGATGTCACAAGGGGGGAAGAAAATTTGGAGAAAATGTTTAACATGAAAACGAGCATAACATTTGACTTTATATTTGTGCTGCTATAGAAAGATCAATCTGATTGATGTTTGCTATCTCACAAACAGTCTCTTTCACACTCACAGCCCGCTCCAAAGGTGAATATTTCCTCCGGCGTGGCCTCTGTGGGGGAGATGAGCCCTCCATGTTGTGTCAACAGGTGGTCTGAGGGGTCAGAGTTCATCACACCCAGGAGACCTTGTGTTTGGTTGGTGAAGCCTGGTGGCAGCAGTACCGTCACTGCCATGGTCCCCTGGTGCACACAGACCTCCACGCCAACACCGGAGTGCAAGATTACTGTCACATTGTTAGGAACGGGGGAAAACACAAATACTCCTAGAACAGAGAGAGAGAGATAGAGAGACAGAGAGAGAGAGTGCTTCCATTTTCAGTAACTCATTTGTTCTTTTATTTCATCTTTGTGTGAAATACACCAAAATATACCAACCCTTACAACTTTTACAATACACACTGACTGGTATAAGACAACTTTAGTAAATGTCAAGGCAGTTACGGCAACACTAGGCAACATTTTGCTGATCAGAATATAGGGTATATATACATAATATGGTTGTTAAAGAAAATAGAGCATCCCGTCCTTTTTAAACATCACACAAATGAAAGTTATGAGCCTGTTATGGTCGCACGATCTTTACCAAGACACAAAAACAAAACACAATTTAGAAAAGAGTGACTTAAGTGTTACTGACTCCAGATTACAGTATTTCAAGGAGTGAAGTCCTCCTGCAGTCAACGTTATTGATATTATTATAGTGTGTGGCTAGTCAATCATCTCACCATGGAGGTCCATCCATGTTTGCTCAGTGAATGATAGCACCTTTTGGTTCCTCTGCACCATTAGACGCACCTGGATGACATCAGAGGCCTTCTCCTTCATGGCCACGGATGACAGCCACGTGGCTTTAACCAAAGTACCAGTAGTGGTCAACATAAACAGCACATTGTTATATACATGTAGTTTTGTTATAATGCATATAGTATTGTGAAGTCAATAGTGGCTTTCGTTGTTGCTGCATTCCACGCAAGATCAACTAATCCAGATGACTTGACTTGACTGATCTAATGAGGGGAGCATTAGTGACATCTGGTCGTGTACAGTTATTGGCTGTTGTGTGATAGCTTGGAGGACATTCAAAACAATGAGGTTAACATCTGTTCTTCTTCACTGCCTCTGACCCCGGAGGAGAGATACAGAGCGAGAAAACTGGGGAGGGAACTGAGGAAATAAGCTGTCAGCGTTCCACGCAAACATGTTCAGCTCACACGAGGACCTGACATCACTTGTGAACGAAAAGATGAGATGGAGCTTTAAGTTCAAATGCTTCTAAAAGAGAATGGTGCAAGCAAAATAAGACAAATAAAAGATGGCAAGAAAGATACCAAGGTCAATATGTCTGGGGCGCACTCCACAGGGAGGAAACAAATCTATAAACTTGTCGCTGAAGAACAACACAAATCAAACCATAGAATTGTATGCTCAAGTAAAAAAATAAAATAAAATAAAAAGTTTTAAGCTAGAAGTGCATGTATACAGTAGTGGCATGGGGATAATAGAGGGGACACAGAGGGGCTTTCTCATGTGATGTGTGGACTCACCATTCTTGAGTTTCACTTGTTCTGTTCTGGCCTCAGATCTCTGTCTGGCGCAGAGACAAGATGGAACTCTCCTTTGCTGTTGAAAGTGTAGCCCAGGCCGTCCAACGTTATGAAATGCGGATCCCCGAAGACAACACCTGTGAGGCAGATTTTTCAAAACAACTGAACACTGGCCTAACATTGGTTTTTCTCACATCAGTCTGCAGCTTGCTGTTGCGTTTATGGTCTCTGGAGTGTGTGTAGTCAATTGTATGATCTCATAATATGTGACCACATCTTCACATCTCATCCGCACCCTGTAATTCATTTACTACTCCTTCCAACTGATCTGGCTTGACTTGCAGATGTGTGTGTGTGTGTGTGTGTGTGTGTGTGTGTGTGTGTGTGTGTGTGTGTGTGTGTGTGTGTGTGTGTGTGTGTGTGTGTGTGTGTGTGTGTGTGTATGTGTGTGTGTGTGTGTGTGTGTGTGTGTGTGTTGGGCAGAGAATGTGTGTGTGTGTGTGTGTGGCAGTTAAATACAGATAAACAAACTCTGACGCTATTCCATGCAGTTTGTGAGTGAACTTTTTTTTCCAGTCTCAGTTTTACCACATATTCTAGTTTTCACGTATAAATTGGTAAGTGTGTGTTTGATGGTGAGGAATACATTATATCCTAACCATGTCCAAAATTATTATGACACATTTTCAACAGTTCCCGAAATACAAAATAAACATGGAGACACTTTTCAAACTTTCTTCCATCTAGGAGAAAAACTTTCCTTTTTTTCCAATTCAGATGTCAATGTAACCGCAAACCTTAAGGAACAAGATAACTGAGCAACCAATGAACATAGCATTCGACATAAGATTCCAATAACCTGATGAATTAGGTCTTAATAAGCCACCATCATTACATTGCTTCGATATTGTGCTTGATTATCAGCTGTATCCTTTTTTTAGCCATTTTTACTATTTATTGAGCATGTTGTGACATGTCTATGTGTGGAACGATGTCTATCAATACATTTGATTTGACTTCAGTGAATGCTCTCACCGGCTCTTGGTGGCTGGTAGTTTTGACACCCGCTAGAAGGTCGACGGTTGAAGTAGACGTGGCAGTTGTCTGACCACAGGCAGCAGTACTATAGGCTCATGACGTCATAAAGCCAGTGGGAGTACTCCAGTACCCGCGGGGGCTCCCTGTACGGAGGAGAGCCCCAGTCATGAGCCCTATCTGGGGTGCTGCCACCGGTCGAGTCCCCAGTCAGCACCAGAGCGCCTGCGCTGTCATAGCAACACTGCTGTCCTGATCCGTACGTAGGACTGGAAATATGAGAAGAAAAAAATATCTTGTAAAAAAAGGAATGCATTATTTATTTACACTTCAACAATTCAGGGGGTACACACAAAAGGGAACCAGTTGTGTTGTAAAAAGAGTTCTGCGACTATCATATTATTATTGTCATAATAATGATTTTTTATTGTTTGTTTTTCTCTTTTTTTTTGTTTTCCAAGGGTGTCCATGAGGTGGGGGTGTTTTTGATGCATATTTTCCAGAAATCTATTAATAAAGTATATATTAAAAAAAATGTAACCTTAAAACTGAAGTCACCAAAGATATTCTTTAAATGCTTTGTGATCACTGATCACTCATTTCAAATCAAACAAATCAAATGACAGGTTCAGGTGTAAACTCCAGATCTGTCAAAATGAACTCCGTCTGTTGAGACATCAAGCGGTATCCAACCCGTCAGGTACAGTAGAGGAGTGATACAGTGGCCTTGGCCTGCGGCGTAAATAAACCCTTCTCGTACAATCTCGCCTTTGAACCTGCAACAGAAAAAAATCTAACTACCACTTTGTTCTTAAAACAATTTCTCTTCTGTAAAAATGTATTCTATGGCTAGCAAAATAAAAATGTTAAGTCTTTCTCAAGTTAAAATGTTCAGGTTTAAATGAGAATTAATCACAACACATCAGAAAAAAATGGTAATGGAATATGTAGGTTGAACTATTGAATAAACTGGAATTATATTGATACTGCAATGTCACAGAATAGAATACATAACTTCAAAAGCAGCCAATCATCTTCTTCCTTCTATGGATAACATGTTTCCATCTAATTTAAATACAGTACAAATAATGAAAGGCAGTCTTATTAATCAAGTTGCACCTGTTCACCAGTTCTACTTATTTTGTGACACTATTATGAAAGATAGACTTTACTGATAAGTTTTTTCTTGATATCACAATGACTGTTTTTTAGTGTTACAGACTTTTTTTTAATTAACATTGAAGTGTAATCTCCTGATATTACAAAAGACGTCTTTTTTTTCTCCAGGATGCAGATCTTTAAGTGGGAAAAAAGAATATTGCATTGGGACAGAAATATAATTGCAAAATAAACCTATGAATATTATATACTTTTGATATTCCACATTCATCCCTGTAATGGAAATATCCCATCATGATCTGAGTGTGCAATACATGAACATGACATTCAGTGTGTGCAAAACATAGACACAGACCTGCAGAGAAGACGCCCTCCAGGATGAAGCACCAGACCGAGGATTGTGAGCGCTCTTCCAGCCAGCATGGAGCTGGAGTGAGGCCTCAGCTGGACACAGCACTGACTGTGTAGTCGGCACAGCAGGTCAGCAGAGACACACAGGTCGGATGGCAGGAGCATTCCACCAGTGTGTCTCCACATTTACCTCTGCAGGTTTGAGCTGAGGAAGAACAAACAAAAGTTACATCATCATATACATATATGATACAAATAGCCTATAATGCTCTCATTAAGGAAATTAATTAATTGCATTGGATTCAATTACATTTATGAACTTCCACATTGCATCCTTTGTTTTATAAAACAAAAAGTAACCAATACATGTATCGATTATAAAAAAAATACGAATTGATTTCCTCTATGCAAAACTGCACAAAAGCATTGGAATCTGAATTTAAAGTTGAAAGCAGCTCATAGGCTACTTATCTGTAATCGATAACATTTTTGAATGTGACTTACCAGCTGTTTTAGATGAGCAAATAAGAACACAGAGCCCACAGAGGAATATGGTCTCTCTCAAGTGTGCCTTCATGTTTATCTGATAGAGAGCAAAATAACACTGCACGAATATGCATGCATGAGTTACACCATGACAGGTGGTTTATTGAGTTGAGAGCAGTGTATTAAAGGTCACCCAAAAAGCAAACAGTAGAAGTTAGGAATTAGCCTACTACTAGATTTAATTTAGTTTACGGAGGAAGGTTTAAAAAAAAAATTCTTCAGGCGTACTACCAACACACTTTACAAACGCACCCGGTGTACCGCATTGACGCATTATAAGAGTGTGTCAGTCTAGTTTGTCAGTCTTTTCAGACAGTATTGTAATTTAACCGTTCACGCCTGTGTTTAGCTATGCTGAACTAAACTCTCGCGAGACCTCGAACTGTCAACTGACAATACGCGCATGCGCACATCATGTCACTCCACATCCCCTGCAAAGTGAAGGAAAATAGTGGAATGAATTAGATGGGGGTTTGTTCAGTTTAAGAAAAGATAACAATCACTTGGTGTGTTCCATTCGTCCCCGGATCTTCTTAACCACGTTTACAGAGACATTATCTGGAATGGAGTTTGGAAAATTGACGTTTTTTGGACGTAAAATAGCAAGCTAACAAGCTAGCTGACGTTAGCTCTGGACTCACAAACACACAACAGCAGCATCAGAAGCTGTTTCATGACAACAAATTAAAGGTCTTAAAATCAACAGTACTAGAAGAGAAATGTATTTTCTCTACACTATCATCGCGTCTCTAGTTACTTTTTTCATTCTGAAGTGGTTGAAAAAGAGGAGATATTGCACCGATCTGAAAAGACTCGATGGCAAAACAGTCATTATTACAGGTAAATAATAATATGTCTTGTTTATTTCAGCAACAACCCAAGCAAATAATGTTAGTGGGATATGATGATTATGGTCTTCTTAATGGATATGTCTCTGCCATTATGTTGAACCAAGATATGGAAGTCCATTTCCTACAGTAAAAGAAAAAAAAAGAGTAGAGATGACTTTTTATCTTATATTTATGAAATTTCTATTATATCATTTTGACTTTTTATCTCATTACTTTTTAATGTCATGATACTTGTGACTTTTCTGTCACATAATTTCAATAGTTTTTATCACAAAATTTACATTTTGTATCTCATAATATTGACCTGTATCTTTCATTTGCATCATAATTTTGACCTTTGTCTGTCATACATGTTATTCAATCCTGACTGCCGCTGTAGTCTAATTTGAAGTTTTTTTTTTTTTTTGCAGGTGGGAATTCTGGCATTGGCAAGGAGTCGGCCATTGCCTTGGCGATGAGAGGCGCGCGTGTCATCATCGCCTGCAGAGACGTGGACAAGGCGGAGAAGGCCGTGAGGGAGATCAAGTTCAAGGGCCACAGCCTCAATGTGCTTCACATGGAGCTGGACCTGGCCAACCTGCGCTCTGTACGGGACTTCTGTAAGAGCTTCCTCCAGAGGGAGAAGAGGCTGGACATCCTCATCAATAATGCAGGTGGGGGAGGGTGTCGCTAGTGTTGTCAACAAGAGGGAAGGAAGGAGAGGAGAAGTGTTTGATAGCGTGTGGTAGATAAGCTTAAAATATTGTTTTTCCTTGCCATATGAGGTAAATTAGATTTTGTTTTATATAAATTAAATGGACATCGCTTGAGATGAGACTTTCCGATAGGGTTAAAACATCCTGATTTTGAGATCAATAAGTAAGATTTGTATCATCCTTAATTCATTTGGAATATATGAATCAAAAATGTACTTGACCTTTGTCTGCTATACTGTTGCACGGGGAACATGTTATTTTATCCCTTACACGACTGTTGTTTACTTGAAGTCAAACCAACATGCTGTACACTGGCCTGCTGCTGCAAACACTCAACATAGGACCAAATCTACAGATTTTCTTCAATTCTTTAGCCGTTTTTATTGGACAGTGTACCGATGGAGTGTTTTACTTGATGCATTACCATCTTTTGTCGTCTTTTAATTCATTCTGGGAGCCCACATCATCGTCTTAATTTCAATGTGTGATCCAATGGTGAAAAGCCTCTCTTCTCTACCCTCTTCTCCAGGAATGCCCAGTGTCCTGGACTGGACGGAGGATGGCTTCAGCATGTGTTTTGGGGTCAACCACTTGGGTCACTTCCTCCTGACCAATCTGCTCCTGCCTCGCCTGAGGGAGTGCGCTCCCAGCCGGGTGGTCACTCTCACATGCTCCACCTACAAATACCAGAAACTAGACTTCCAGGACCTCAACTACAACCTGCTGCCCTTCTTCACCCACTGCCGCAGCAAGCTGGCCAACATCTACTTCAGCCATGAACTGGCTCGCATCACCGAGGGGAAAGGGGTGACCACCTACGCTGTGCATCCCGGTAAGAGGTTTAAAAAATTAAATTAAATTAAATATTAAAAAAGAACCAACTTTCAAGAAAACATACAAAGAATAACCAGGTGTTTTTCAGTTTTGGGCTGATTTTGTCTTTTTTGGAGAAAAAAATCTATTATTAACAAGCTTTGGAGTACGGCAGTGGCGAAGTGGTAGGGAGTTCGCCTCTGGTGTGCAGGGTCGGAGGTTCGATCCCCCGTCTCCCCGCCACATGTCGAAGTGTCCCTGGGCAAGACACTGAACCCCGAATTGCTCCCGATAGTTAGCTTAGTTAACTTAGCACCCTAGTGCTAAGCCTACCCTGCGTGGTAGCTGCTGCTATCGGTGTATGAATGTGTGTGTGACTGGTGAATGTGTACAAAACAATGTAAAGCGCTTTGAGTCTGTGAACAACGGAGATAAAGCGCTATATAAGTCCATTTACCATTTACCATTTACGTCCAGTTTCAACAGTTAGTCCTGAAGTACAAGTGTTAAAAAGCATTTAGAGCATTAGCCGAGTCAGAAGATTTGATTTAAATTGCCCCCCCCCCCTCCTAACATGCACAATGTATATTCCTGACATTAGTAATCTATCCTAATATCTCTACTTTCATATGTTTGTATCCAGGTTTTGTCCAGAGTGGTTGGACGTGCCACTACTCCTTCCTGTACCGCATGCTGATGCAGGTGGTCATGTGGATGTTCTATGTGTCGCCTGAGGTTGGAGCTCAGACTGTCGTCTACTGCGCTGTGACGGACGAAGCTGCCAAACACAGCGGGGGTTACTTCGTGGACTGTCGACCTGCTACTCTGCGTCCTTTGCAAGAGACGCTGGTGTGGCAAAGAAACTGTGGGAGGCCAGTGAGAGGCTGGTGAAAGCGGCTTGATGGTGGAAGCTGAGGAAACTGGTTCTTTGTTCATATTTTTTGACAAGTTATATTTGGTCATGATTTATTTTGTATATTTTACATTTTTGTTTGCAAAATTCAGATGCAGGATTTTTTTTTTTTAAGTGCATCTGTTCTTTTAAAGAATGTGAAACGTTTTGTGGATTATTATTTATTTCTAAGCACAAGTTTTACACTGTCTTTTGGAAAGCATGTTTTCATTTAATTATTTGAGAAATGTTGTGCTTGAACACGTTTGTTGTGAAAAAGACCATTTTCAATTCAAAATAAACTTTTTTTTTATCAAGAGTCTAAGTCACTTCATGTGGAAAGTTAAACCTTTTAATGCATCAAATACACTTCATACATTAAATGTCAGACTGTGATTTACTAAAGGAAGTCAATTGAATCTGATGTCAACGGAGCTCCAACAAATTACTGAACACTGGTGAAGCCAGGTTGCATTTTAATATGCCAAGATCTAGTTATTTTGTTCATGACCCAGCCTTTCTGACATAGGTGAGGGTAGGAACCAAAGATTGACTGGTAGATCGAGAGCTTTGCCTTCCTGGACTCAGCTCTTTTTCGTCACAACAGTGCAGCAGCTGCTACCGATTTCTGGCCGATCTCACGCTCCATTGTTCCGTAACTTGCAAACAAGAACCTAGGTTACTTGAACTCCTTCCTTTGGGTTAAGGACTCATTCCCTACGCGGAGTAAGCAATCCATTGGTTTCCTACTGAGAACCAAGGCCTCACATTCAGAGGTGCTGATCCTCATCCCAGCTGCTTCACACTCGGCTGTGAACGGTTCCAGTGAGTGCTGGAGGTCAGAGACCAATAACCAAAAAAGCAGTGATGAGATCCTCAGCCCACCAAACTGCAACCCCTCTCTCAACCACAACTTCGCAAATACTGTCCATTGATCTTCTTGGGCAGGATCACCAGGCTCCAGAGATTTTTTAGATTTTAAGGGTTAAAAACGTTCTAGGCCTACATTCTTATTTGTATATATGAAAATAGTGTCTTTAAAAGAAGTAGGGGAGAACGGGGTAATTTGTCACGCGGGTTGGTTGTCACAATCATTATATCTCGGAACCGGAAGGGCGCTGTCTGTGAAATTTTGGTATGTAAATATCCAGAATTGGGATCAGAGGTCACCTACATAGTCTTCCTTGGAGTTAGACTGCTGAATTTGAGGTGAGACGACTGTTTGTGTTTTTCATGTGAAATTGAAAATATTTAGCTCCTCAGTATTTTTCTTCTAGGCTTTTACACAATGGGTTTATAACAAAACACTTCGTTACCCATACAAAGTGTGAAGGGTAAACTATAGTTTAGATTGTGGTTAGCAAGCTAATTAGTTGTCAGATGGTTGTTGGCCTTGATGCTAGCAAGAAATTCAAGTTGGGGTTGGTCGTCAAATTTTTTGGAGGGTTGGTTGTCACATGTTATCTCAAGGCTGCAGCCAGAAAAGGAACCCAATAACGAAATAAATTGTCAAGCTGTATCCTCACTGACACCCCAGAGAAGGAAAGAATAGAGCAGGAAAAGGCAGCTAGCATGCAAAAGAAAAAAGGGCAACAAAATCAAAACAACCCAGTGCATCCCAAACTAGACCAGCTGCCAAGGCTACAGTAAGTTATGTAGGCCTATTTGTCAACTTGACAATGCTATTAAACTTTCTAATTTAGTTCTACTTGCTTGCCTTCTTTTTAAGATTATTCCCATTAAGATAACATTGTGACTAACAACCCCATAGTGTTTGAAAACCGACCCCTTGATGGGGTTGGTTGTCACAATGTGTAAGGGTGTCTTTGATGATTAATTTCTTCATTATTACAATAAGATAGAAAAGTGAGGGTACACATTTCAAGCCAACACCTTAAGCTTCAATTTAATGTAGGAATGACTATTGAAAGATGTTTAGGTGATAAGCAATTCTCAATAGAGTAAAAAGTGTGCCTACGTACCCCGTTCTCCCCTACACGGGTGTAAAGCCATTTATTTGCGAGCTCATGCTTTTGCAAATATAATGCAAATTAGTTACACAAGACACAATATGTGTGTGGGCTATATATTGTGTCTTTGTCTTGCGATAAGAATATGTTAAACAGAGAGAGTTAAGTATTTAGGTCAACTGGGTAACATAAACAGTAATACCAACCGATGAGCAGAGCATTTTCCTGTTACAGTGACTCAAAAAATAAAAATGCCCGTAAAACTGGTTGTGTGTCACTCCGCCACCACTCCTTGTTGCTGTTATTTTAAGAGACTTTTCCTTCTTTATTTAGTGAAACAAAAGCATGAAACAGATATTTTACTGGTTTCACCTTTTGTGTTTGTCTTCCTACATAACCTAATAGCTACTAGTAAAGTGTCCCTAAAATAAAAGTGCAATATTTCACTCCGATAGATATCCGGACACCGCCAACTGCTTGTGACAACCTGACATAGCAGCACCTCCAGGCGTTAATAATTTACCACGTGACTGAGGTGATGAGAATGAAAGTAGGTTTTGACATTGTTGATCAGTACAGAGTCGCCATTACATGGAGTGACATCTCTGCTGGAAAACACCAATCTGGAATATATTGAGTTGAAAAGTGAAGAGACTGTAACTTGGTGAGTCCTGCTACTGAAAGATAAATTCAATATCAAATGGCTGAGAAAGTTGCTCTCAGTGGAAAGTTACCTGAACTGCCATGTGTGTTCAGAGACGTTCAGAGATCCTGTGTCTCTGAGCTGCAACCACAACTTCTGTTCAAGCTGCTGAAAACATTCTGGGAACAAGCTAAGAACAAAAACTGTCCCATTTGTAAAAGGAAATCCTCAAAGGAACATTTTGTAAACTTTGATCTGAAGCAGTTGGCTGACTCTTTTGCTGGGAGACAGAAAACTGGATCGCCTGAGAGTGAAAAGGAAGATAAAAGTTGGAGGTGGTGTGTAAACATCAAGAAGAGCCTAAACTGTTCTGTGAGGACGAGCTGAGAGCTGTGTGTCCCGTCTGTGAGCCTTCTCTCCACCAGAGTCACAAGGTGGTTCCTGTAGAACAAGCAGTCAGTGGCCTGAAGGACCAGCTGAAATCTGACTTAAAGTCTCTACGGGACAAGAGGGACAAATACAAACAAGTGAAGAAAACCTACAATGAAGTGGTTCAACACTCCAAGAATCAGCTGTTGTCCACAGAGAGGCAGATCAGAGCAGAGTTCAACAAGCTCCAGCAGTTCCTGAAAGAGGAAGAGGAGTCCAGACTGGCAGCTCTGAGGGAGGAAGAGGAGCAGAAGGGGAAGACTCTCGGCAGAGAGATGAAGATGATTAAGGAGCAGATCTCCTATCTGTCAGACAGTATCTCTGCTGTTGAAGAAGAGCTGCAGAAACACAACGTGCCATTCCTCAGCAGTTATAAAGCCACTCAGACCAGAGCCAGAGTCAAGAGCTTAATGCCAGATCCACAGCTGGTCTCTGGAGCTCTGATAGATGTGGCCAAACACCTGGGCAACCTGTCCTTCAGGGTCTGGGAGAAGATGAAGGAGAAGGTCCACTTCAGTCCGTCATTCTGGACCCAAACACGCACACCCTGGCTCTATCTTCTGATGATCTGACCAGTGTGAGATTAGGAGACACTTTGCAGCTTCCTGATAATCCGAGAGACACACTAAGTATGCCGCTGTTCTGGCTCTGAAGGCTTCAGCTCAGGGAAACACAGCTGGGAGGTGGAGGTGGGAGACTATCCTCGCTGGAATATAGGTTTGGCTAAAGAGTCAGTTGACAGGAAGGGGGAGAGATATGCTTCACCAGAATATGGGATCTGGTGTTTATTGCATAGCAGTGGGAAATACGCTAACGGAGCTGGTCAGACCGTCACAGTGGAGAAGAGTCTCCAGAGGATCAGAGTCCAGCTGGACTATGACAGGGGGGAGGTGTCCTTCTACAACCCTGAAGACATGACTCACATCTACACTCACATAAGACACTTTCACTGAGAAACTCTTCCCATATTTCTTCATTGTTAAGGCTGTTGATGCTAAAACTTCTGGTATCTCTGTGATGTTCAGGGAGGATGGTGAGGTCTAAGAGATTCATGAGGAATGTTATAAGGTGGTGGTTTATTGTCAGTTACAAACAATTCCAGTTTGTTCTTTAAAGATGAGAATGTAATTTGAAAGAATATTAAGAAAATGTAAGATTTGTTTCTGTTTCAGAAAGAACATGGAATATATTCCTCGTTATTTTTTGATATTATTTTTGATTTTTTTCATGGACACACAATGAAAAAGTAAAGCCTAAATGGAGGCATACTCAGGTGTGGGGAGCATTAGTGTGAAAATGATGATTGTGGCATAATGTGATTATATTTTGATTTCATCTTTAATTTAATTTGACATGTTTCAAGGATGAGCAACAACCTTAAATTTGCATTTTTTTTAAATCATATAACAGAATCTTACCTTTTTTATTTTTTCATTCAATCTTATCCTACAATTATAATAAAACTTAAATTTCATTTATATTAATATGTTCAGATTTTTGAAAGAAACAGTGAATGTTTTATTTCATTTGTTATTTGTTTACCATGTGTGGCATGAATGAAACGCAGATTATTGGTGATTGTCAGATTTTTTATGTATATTATTTCCATTTTTTCACATGAACAAACATTATCTATTTCTATGTTTGAATGCAGGAAATTCTGCTGAATTTGCTTGATAAAGTTTGTGTTTCTCTTCAGTCCATCAATATTGACTTTAAGATTGTGTGGGTGAGGGCTGCAACTAAAAACGGTTTCTTTGTCAATGAAGGTGTTGTTTTTTTGTTGTTTTTTCTACAAAAAAATATCACCAAAAAGCAAAGAAAATACCAGATGAAAACATCAAATGTGTGCAAATGTTTGTTATTTGTGTTTAATAAATCTATCAGTAAAAATCAAAGCTATGCTGCAGTGTTGTGTGTTTACAAACACAGAATCTGATTCACTTTTCTAATTACAATATAATTTTATTGAAAACACTTTAAAACATTTTCTTGAAGTTATAAACACGTGTAGCACGTAAGAAAACAGCAATAATCAGAAGAATCCGATAACTAGAGGATTGATACTTTCTATACAGAAGAAACCAGAACTGACAATGAAAACAAAGAGACAAGTAGGAAGAGACAACTGAAGATAAATTATAGAAAATGGCTGGAAACAGAGGGAATGGGAGAACACAACTGAAGGACAACACATTTTACTGTAGCCCACAGATGCTGCTATTTCTTATATATTTTTGGAAGGGGTCGGTAGGTCAATGTTTGGTTAGTGAGATCACGTATGAACGCCTTAAGGTAACCTTTGACCTTTTCTTATTAAAACAGGGTCAGCTAGGCATTAACACTGTTACTATTGTGAACTAAAAGTAACATACTCAGTAGTTCACCTTGAAAAAGCCTTCAATCAAACAAAATACATTCCTGTATTAAGCCATTTTGTTAGGGAGGACAGTAAGTGTCCTGTATTTTCTTTTGCTATATTTTGTGAATAAGTAAGTAAGTTAGTTTAAAAATATATATATTTTGTCTGTTGTTTTGGCATTGCTCACCCTGAAGTCAATCCTTATTGTTAAGAATAAATACTTTGTGTTTGGACTGCAAAACATTGTTTTCACGGATGATCTTTGGGAGTTGGGAAAAGGTGAGCAATACTTTATGTTGCCCTCAGGTTCTCCTAGGCTGGTCATTACATTTACTGAAGAGAAGATAAAAGTACAATATTTCACTTCGAAAGATATCCTGACTGACACCACCATCTACTGGTGACAACATGAAATCGCAGCATCTCCTGGAGTTAATAATTTACCATGTGACAGAGGTGAATGAAAGTGAAAGCAGATTTTAACATTGTTGATCAGTACGGAGTCGCCATTACAGGGAGTGATATATCTGCTGGAAAACACCGAACTGGAATATATTGAGTTGAGAAGTGAAGAGACTGTAACTTGGTGAGTCCTGAAAGAAAAATTCAATATCAAATGGCTGAGAAAGTTGCTCTCATGGAAAGCTTGCTGAACTGCCATGTGTGTTCAGAGACGTTCAGAGATCCTGTGTCTCTGAGCTGCAACCACAGCTTCTGTTCAAGCTGCCTGAAAAAGTTCTGGGAACAAGCTAAGAACAAAAACTGTCCCATTTGTAAAATAAAATCCTCAATAGAAGAACCAAATGTCAATGTGTCACTGAAGGGACTGGCTGACTCTTTTGCTGGGAGGCTGAATATTGGTTCAACTGAGACTGAACAAGAGAAGCAGAAAGAGGAGGTTGTGTGTGATAAAACATCCAGAAGTCCCTTATTGGTTCTGTGAGGACGAGCAGAGAGCTGTGTGTCCTGTCTGTGAGTTTTCTCTCCACCAGAGTCACAAGGTGGTTCCTGTAGAACAAGCAGTCAGTGGCCTGAAGGACCAGCTGAAATCTGACTTAAAGTCTCTACAGGACAAGAGGGACAAATATGAAGAAGTGAAGAAATCCTACAATGAAGTGGTTGAACACTCCAAGAAGCAGCTGTTGTCCACAGAGAGGCAGATCAGAGCAGAGTTCAACAAGCTCCAGCAGTTCCTGAAAGAGGAAGAGGAGTCCAGACTGGCAGCTCTGAGGGAGGAAGAGGAGCAGAAGGGGAAGACTCTCGGCAGAGAGATGAAGATGATTGAGGAGCAGATCTCCTCTCTGTCAGACAGTATCTCTGCTGTTGAAGAAGAGCTGCAGAAACACAACGTGCCATTCCTCAGCAGTTATAAAGCCACTCAGACCAGAGCCAGAGTCCAGAGCTCAGTGTCAGATCCACAGCTGGTCTCTGGAGCTCTGATAGATGTGGCCAAACACCTGGGCAACCTGTCCTTCAGGGTCTGGGAGAAGATGAAGGAGAAGGTCCACTTCAGTCCGGTCATTCTGGACCCAAACACTGCATACCCCAAGCTCTATCTGTCTGATGATCTGACCAGTGTGAGACGTGGAGACACAATGCAACTTCCTGACAATCCAGAGAGACACACTTATTCTGCCTCTGTTCTTGGCTCTGAAGGCTTCAGCTCAGGGAAACACAGCTGGGAGGTGGAGGTGGGAGACCATCCTGACTGGATTATAGGTTTGGCTAAAGAGTCAAGTGACAGGAAGGGAAAGAGATATGCTTCACCAGAATGTGGGATCTGGTGTTTATGGCATAGTGATGGAAAATACACTAACGGAGGTAAGACCGTCACAGTGAAGAAGAGTCTCCAGAGGATCAGAGTCCAGCTGGACTATGACAGGGGGGAGGTGTCCTTCTACCACCCTGAAGACATGACTCACATCTGCACTCACAGAGACACTTTCACTGAGAAACTCTTCCCATTGTTCAATATTGGAGGCGCTGGTGATGCTAAAACTACTGATGTCTCTGTGATGTTCAGGGAGGATGGTGAAGTCTGAGAGATTGATGAGGATTTGTATCATGGTGGTGGTTTATTGTTACAAACAATTCCAGTTTGTTCTTTAATAATGAGAATGTAATTTGAAAGAATATTAAGAAAATGTTGAAAAAGTAAGATTTGTTTCTGTTTCAGAAAATGACATGGAATATATTCCTTGATTATTGTTTGATATAATTTTTTTTATTTTTTTCATGGACACACAATGAAAAAGTAAAGCCTAAATGGATGCATACTCTGGTGTTGGGAAGCATATGCGTCAAAATGATGATTGTGGCATAATGTGATTATATTTTGATTTAATGTTTAATTAGTTTGAAATGTTTCAAGGATGAGCAACAACCTTAAGTTTGCATTATTATTTATTTTTAAATCATATAACAGAAAAAGCTCATCTTACCTTTTTAGTTTTGACATTGTAAACGTTTTACTTTCCATCTTATCCAACAATTACAAAAAAAATGTAAAAGGGAACTTTCTCAAAATTCATTTAATATGTTCAGATTTTTTAAAGAAAAAGTGAATGTTAATGTCTATTTCATTTGTTATTTGTTTACCATGTGTGTCATGAATGAAAGGCAGATTACTGGTGATTGTTAGATTTTTCTGTATTTTATTTCAATTTTATTCACATGAACAAACATAATCTTCAAAGTTTTTGCTTATTTATCTGCAGGAAATTCTGCTGAATTTGCTTGATAAAGTTTGTGTTTTTCTTCAGTCATTCAAATATTGATTTTAATTGTGTGGGTGAGGGCTGCAACAAAAACTATATTGTCAATGAATGTGGTTTCTATTTTTTTTCTTCTATTTTTTACTTAAAAGAATTACACCAAAAAAGCAAAAAGGAAATAGTCTAACAGATGAAAACAGCGAATTTTTGTTTCTGATGTTTAATAAATGATTTTAACCTTTAATCGTTGTAACCTTGTATATTTAAATATGGATTAAATATAGGCTATCTGGCATGTGCAACCTTACTACATATCTTGATCTCTAACATTAATATCTGCAGTATCTCTTTATGATCACATTGCAGAGATCATTTCGTAACTCTTGGAACATTTATTAAGGTGTAGCTGCTGCTTGATCCTGTGTGTTCATGTTAACGGTCAGATGTGAAACAACCAGTCAGCACATGAGTCATAGTTGGATGAACTCCAGCATCTTAATTAGATAACTGTGGATTCACTTTATGTTGGATTCAAATAGTGAAATGATGTCCCGAGTTACTTCTATCAATATAAATCAAAGCTATGCTGCAGTCTTATGTGTTAACAAACACAGAGAAGAATTCACCTTTCTATTTAAATGATCATTTCATTGATAACACACATTTTCTTAACATGTGTAGAACGTAAGATAACAGCAATAATCCGAAGAATCAAAAAACAAAATGATTTAATATTATTATACAGAAGAAACCGAAACTGACAAAGTAAAAAAAGAGACAAAAAGCGACAGTAGAAAGAGCCAACTGCAGAGAAATGATTGAATAGGCTACGTCTGGAAACAGAGGGTATGGGAGAGAGAGTGAAAGACGGCCTATGGAGAGAAGCAGACTCGGTGTTGTCAGGGCAACTTTTAGTCACTGGCTGGAGACAGAATGCGGCAGAGGTTTTCAGAGTGAAGACAGCGCATGCATCAAAATAGAAAAAATAAATATTATTATTATTTTCTACAAAAAATTATATTCGGGGCTACTTAAATTATACCCGGGGATTTAGCCGCGAATAAAACAGCCTATGACGCCACTAGACAAGGGGAACAGTGATTGTAGTTTACATGTAGCCTATAGGCCTACAGGGCTGCACAATTAATCATTTTCAATCTTGATTTTAGCTTTGATCGTTCCTACAGAATCATGACACTAAAAGTCAACTCATTGTGCAGTTGCATTAGAATCATCAAACTGCCGTCCCTCCGTGTGTGTCTGTGCTTTACCTTGTGTGACTGCGCCCCCTGCTGGAGCCCGTTCACTCCTTGAAATGCCTCTAATCTGTCAGCTGCACTGAAAACACAGAGAAAAAGCATGCAACATAATCTTCATCACATTATCATCATCACCCCCGTCATCTTCCTCATAGTGCCACAGTCATTAGATATCACCATCCCGATCCTCTTCATTATATCATCTGGAGACAAAAATAGTTATATGCACTTAGAAAACTGAGAGAAAAGATAAAGAAAGGTGGAGTCACCTATAGGCTACCAGCATTCAGGAAATGAGAAACCAAAAAACCAAAAAAAATTTAAACACCAAAAAATAAGTGTCATGTTGACTGTCATCCAAATGAAATGCCAGCTATGCCTCTAGTGAGTTGTAGTTGTGTAATACTGTATACTCCCTAATTTTTAAAATATGTGCATCTTATTATATTGACTTTTCAAGGCTAGTTAACACACTAAAAATAGAAGAACAACACTTTTGCACTGTACATGCTGCTATTTCATTTCTTTTTTTGAAGGGGTCGTGGGTCATGTCAGTGTGTTTAGCACGATCACATATGAACGCCTTAAGGTAATCTTTGACCTTTTAGTATTAAAACAGGGCCAGCTAGGCATTAACACTGTTACTGGAGGAGACAAGTATAATATACAATGACTCAGTGGTTCACCTTGAAAAGCCTTCATTCAAAATAAATTGTTGGAGGGATAGTTCATACTAAATACATTCCTGTATTAAGCCACTTTGTTAGGGAGGAAGGTAAGTGTCCTGCATTTTCTTTTGCTTTATTTTGTAATGGGTAAGTTAGTTTGTTTAAAAATAGATGTATTGTGTTTGTTGTTTTGGCATGCTCACCCTGAAGTCGATCCTTATTTTTAAGAATAAATACTTTATGTTGCCCTCAGGCTCCCCTAGGCTGTGCATTATATTTACTGTAGAGAAGATAGTCCTTTAGATAGAAGGAATTTGTCCTTGATTTAAAAGTGCAATATTTCACTTTGAAAGATATCCTGACTGACACCACCATCTGCTGGTGACAACACGACATCGCAGCATCTCCAGGTGTTACTAATTTACCACGTGACAGAGGTGATTGAAAGTGAACGCAGATTTTAACATTGTTGATCAGTACGGAGTCGCCATTACAGGGAGTGACATCTCTGCTGGAAAACACCAAACTGGAATATATTGAGTTGAAAAGTGAAGAGATTGTAACTTGGTGAGTCCTGGAAGATACATTTAATATCAAATGGCTGAGAAAGTTGCTCTGGTGGAAAGTTTGCTGAACTGCCATGTGTGTTCAGAGACGTTCAGAGATCCTGTGTCTCTGAGCTGCAACCACAGCTTCTGTTCAAGCTGTCTGAAAACATTCTGGGAACAAGCTAAGAACAAAAACTGTCCCATTTGTAAAATAAAATCCTCAATAGAAGAACCAAATGTCAATGTGGCACTGAAGGGACTGGCTGACTCTTTTGCTGGGAGGCTGAATATTGGTTCAACTGAGACTGAACCAGAGAAGCAGAAAGAGGAGGTTGTGTGTGATAAACATCCAGAAGTCCCTTATTGGTTCTGTGAGGACGAGCAGAGAGCTGTGTGTCCTGTCTGTGAGTTTTCTCTCCATCAGAGTCACAAGGTGGTTCCTGTAGAACAAGCAGTCAGTGGCCTGAAGGACCAGCTGAAATCTGACTTAAAGTCTCTACAGGACAAGAGGGACAAATACAAACAAGTGAAGAAATCCTACAATGAAGTGGTTGAACACTCCAAGAAGCAGCTGTTGTCCACAGAGAGGCAGATCAGAGCAGAGTTCAACAAGCTCCAGCAGTTCCTGAAAGAGGAAGAGGAGTCCAGACTGGCAGCTCTGAGGGAGGAAGAGGAGCAGAAGGGGAAGACTCTCGGCAGAGAGATGAAGATGATTGAGGAGCAGATCTCCTCTCTGTCAGACAGTATCTCTGCTGTTGAAGAAGAGCTGCAGAAACACAACGTGCCATTCCTCAGCAGTTATAAAGCCACTCAGACCAGAGCCAGAGTCCAGAGCTCAGTGTCAGATCCACAGCTGGTCTCTGGAGCTCTGATAGATGTGGCCAAACACCTGGGCAACCTGTCCTTCAGGGTCTGGGAGAAGATGAAGGAGAAGGTCCACTTCAGTCCCGTCATTCTGGACCCAAACACTGCACCTCCATTCTCTATCTGTCTGATGATCTGACCAGTGTGAGACATGGAGACACAAAGCAGCAGCTTCCTGATAATCCAGAGAGACACACTTATTCTGCCACTGTCCTCGGCTCTGAAGGCTTCAGCTCAGGGAAACACAGCTGGGAGGTGGAGGTGGGAGACCATCCTGACTGGAATATAGGTTTGGCTAAAGAGTCAGTTGACAGGAAGGGGGAGAGATCTGCTTTACCAGAATATGGGATCTGGTCTTTATGGCATGGTGATGGAGAATACCTCGATGTTGCTGGTGAGACCGTCACAGTGAAGAAGAGTCTCCAGAGGATCAGAGTCCAGCTGGACTATGACAGGGGGGAGGTGTCCTTCTACCACCCTGAAGACATGACTCACATCTGCACTCACAAAGACACTTTCACTGAGAAACTCTTCCCTTATTTCGGTATTGGAGGGCTGGTGATGCTAAAACTGCTGATGTATCTGTGATGTTCAGGAGGATGGTGAGGTCTAAGAGATTCATGAGGATGTGTATAGTGTGTTGGTTTAATGACAGTTACAAAGAATTCCAGTTTGTTTCTTTAAAGATGAGAATGTAATTTGAAAGAATATTAAGAAAATGTTGAAAAAGTAAGATTTGTTTCTGTTTCAGAAAATGACATGAATATATTCCTTGATTATTGTTTGATATAATTTATTTTTATTTTTTCAATGAAAAAGTAAAGCCTAAATGGAGGCATAATCAGGTGTGAGAAGCATATGCGTCAAAAGGATGATTGTTGCATAATGTGATTATATTTTGATTTAATCTTTAATTTAATTTGAAATGTTTCAAGGATGAGCAACAACCTTAAATTTGCATTATTCTTTATTTTTAAATCATATAACAGAAAAAGCTCATCTTACCTTTTTTATTTTTGACATTGTAAACGTTTTACTTTCCATCTTATCCAACAATTATAAAAAAAACTTAAAAGGGAACTTTCTCAAAATTCATTTAATATGTTCAGATTTTTGAAGAAAAAGTGAATGTTAATGTCTATTTCATTTGTTATTTGTTTACCATGTGTGTCATGAATGAAAGGCAGATTACTGGTGATTGTTAGATTTTTTCTGTATTTTATTTCAATTTTATTCACATGAACAAACATAATCTTCAATGTTTTTGCTTATTTATCTGCAGGAAATTCTGCTGAATTTGCTTGATAAAGTTTGTGTTTTTCTTCAGTCATTTAAATATTGACTTTAATTGTGTGGGTGAGGGTGCAACTAAAACTATATTGTCAATGAATGTGGTTTCTATTTTTTTTCTTCTAGTTTTTACTTAAAAAAATTACACCAAAAAGAAAATAGTAACAGATGAAAACAGCACATTTTGTTACTGGTGTTTAATAAATGATTTTAACTTTCATCGTTGTAACCGGTATATTTAATATGGATTAAATATAGCTATCTGGCATGTGCAACTTTACCACATATCTTGATCTTAACATTAATATTATCTCTTTTTATCACATTGCAGAGATCATTTCGTAACTCTTGGACATTATTAATGACCTACTCACCGTGGAATATGAAGGTTATGAACATCTGGATCTATTAGTATAAATGTGCAACCAAAAATTGTTCATCCTGCCTGAAAAGGCAGAAGAGTGTTTATGTCTCACTGTCTAACCTACATTCTGCACATAGTAGATAGACATAGATATCATTTTTTACTGTGATTCACAGTAAAAAAATGTAGGTTAGGATAGCGACAGCTGGGCCAAGGAAGACTGAGGGAACTAAGGAAGATGAGAAGAAAACCTCATTCATTTATATATAGTGATTTTAATGATAGAACGCTGGTTCCGTATGGTGAAGTATTCCTTTAAGGTGTAGCTGCTGCTTGATCCTGTGTGTTCATGTTAACTGTCAGATGTGAAACAACCAGTCAGCACATGAGTCATAGTTGGATGAACTCCAGCATCTTAATTAGATAACTGTGGATTCACTTTATGTTGGATTCAAATAGTGAAATGATGTCCCGAGTTACTTCTATCAATAAAATCAAAGCTATGCTGCAGTCTTATGTGTTTGCAAACACAGAGAAGAATTCACCTTTCTATTTAAATGATCATTTCATTGATAACACACATTTTCTTTACATGTGTAGAACGTAAGAGAACAGCAATAATCCGAAGAATCAAAAACAAATGATTTCATATTATTATACAGAAGAAACCGAAACTGACAGAGTAAAAAAGAGACAAAAACAAAAGTAGAAAGAGCCAACTGCAGAGAAATGACAGAATAGGCTACGTCTGGAAACAGAGGGTATGGGAGAGAGAGTGAAAGACGACCTATGGAGAGAAGCAGACTCGGTGTTGTCAGGGCAACTTTTAGTCACTGGCTGGAGACAGAATACGGCAGAGGTTTTCAGAGTGAAGACAGCGCATGCATCAAAATAGAAAAAATAAATACAATTAATATTATTTTCTACAAAAAAAAATATTCGGGGCTAGTTAAATTATACCCGGGGATTTAGCCGCGAATAAAACAGCCTATGACGCCACTAGACAAGGGGAGCAGTGATTGTAGTTTACATGTAGCCTATAGGCCTACAGGCTGCACAATTAATCATTTTCAATCTTGATTTTAGCTTCGATCGTTCCTACAGAATCATGACACTAAAAAGTCAACTCATTGTGCAGTTGCATTAGAATCATCAAACTGCCGTCCCTCCGTGTGTCTGTGCTTTAGCTTGTGTGACTGCGCCCCTGCTGGAGCCCGTTCACTCCTTGAAATGCCTCTAATCTGTCAGCTGCACTGAAAACACTGAGAAAAAGCATGCAACATAATCTTCATCACATTATCATCATCACCCCCGTCAACTTCCTCATAGTGCCACAGTCATTAGATATCACCATCCCGATCCTCTTCATTATATCATCTGGAGACAAAAATAGTTATATGCACTTAGAAAACTGAGAGAAAAGATAAAGAAAGGTGGAGTCCTATAGGCTACCAGCATTCAGGAAATGAGAAACTAAATAAAAATTAAAACACCAAAAACAAGTGTCATGTTGACTGCCATGCAAATGCAGCTATCCTCTAGTGAGTTGCAGTTGTGTAACACTGTGTAGACTCCCATCATTTTTAAGATATGTGAATCTTATTGATTTTTCAAGGCTTGTTAAAGACACTAAAAACTGAAGAACAACACATTTGCACTGTACATGCTGCTATTTCTTTTTTTGGAAGGGACCGTGGGTCATGTGGGTTAGTGAGATCACGTATAAACGCCTTTAGTAACCCTTGACCTTTTAGTATTAACAACAGGGCCAGCTAGGCATTAACCTGTTACTTAAGTTGTGAGACTAAAAGTAATATACAATGACTCAGTAGCTCACCTTGAAAAGCCTTCATTCAAAATAAGCTGTTGGAGGATAGTTCACACAAATACATTCCTGTATTAAGTCACTTTGTTAGGGAGGAAGGTAAGTGTCCTGCATTTTCTTTTGCTTTATTTTGTAATGGGTAAGTTAGTTTGTTTAAAAAGAGATGTATTTTGTTTGTTGTTTTGGCATCGCTCACCCTGAAGTCAATCCTTATTTTTAAGAATAAATACTTTATGTTGCCCTCAGGTTCTCCTAAGCTGGGCATTAATTTACTGAAGAGAAGATAGTCCTTTAGATAGAAGGAATTTGTCCTTGATTTAAAAGTGCAATATTTCAAAAGATATCTGACTGACACCACCATCTGCTGGTGACAACATGACATCGCAGCATCACCAGGTGTTAATAATTTACCACGTGACAGAGGTGATTGAAAGTGAACGCAGATTTTAACATTGTTGATCAGTACGGAGTCGCCATTACAGGGAGTGACATCTCTGCTGGAAAACACCGAACTGGAATATATTGAGTTGAAAAGTGAAGAGACTGTAACTTGGTGAGTCCTGCTACGAAGATAAATTCAATATCAAATGGCTGAGAAAGTTGCTCTGTGGAAAGTTTGCTGAACTGCCATGTGTGTTCAGAGACTTCAGAGATCCTGTGTCTCTGACCTGCAACCACACTTCTGTTCAAGCTGCCTGAAAACATTCTGGGAACAAGCTAAGAACAAAAACTGTCCCATTTGTAAAATAAAATCCTCAATAGAAGAACCAAATGTCAATGTGTCACTGAAGGGACTGGCTGACTCTTTTGCTGGGAGGCTGAATATTGGTTCAACTGAGACTGAACAAGAGAAGCAGAAAGAGGAGGTTGTGTGTGATAAACATCCAGAAGTCCCTTATTGGTTCTGTGAGGACGAGCAGAGAGCTGTGTGTCCTGTCTGTGAGTTTTCTCTCCACCAGAGTCACAAGGTGGTTCCTGTAGAACAAGCAGTCAGTGGCCTGAAGGACCAGCTGAAATCTGACTTACAGTCTCTACAGGACAAGAGGGACAAATACAAACAAGTGAAGAAACCTACAATGAAGTGGTTGAACACTCCAAGAAGCAGCTGTTGTCCACAGAGAGGCAGATCAGAGCAGAGTTCAACAAGCTCCAGCAGTTCCTGAAAGAGGAAGAGGAGTCCAGACTGGCAGCTCTGAGGGAGGAAGAGGAGCAGAAGGGGAAGACTCTGGCAGAGAGATGAAGATGATTGAGGAGCAGATCTCCTCTCTGTCAGACAGTATCTCTGCTGTTGAAGAAGAGCTGCAGAAACACAACGTGCCATTCCTCAGCAGTTATAAAGCCACTCAGACCAGAGCCAGAGTCCAGAGCTCAGTGTCAGATCCACAGCTGGTCTCTGGAGCTCTGATAGATGTGGCCAAACACCTGGGCAACCTGTCCTTCAGGGTCTGGGAGAAGATGAAGGAGAAGGTCCACTTCAGTCCCGTCATTCTGGACCCAAACACTGCAGCCCTACTCTCTCATCTTCTGATGATCTGACCAGTGTGAGACGTGGAGACACAAACCAGCAGCTTCCTGACAATCCAGAGAGATCACAATTGCAATGTTCTGGCTCTGAAGGCTTCAGCTCAGGGAAACACAGCTGGGAGGTGGAGGTGGGAGACCATCCCTGACTGGAATATAGGTTTGGCTAAAGAGTCAGTTGAAGGAAGGGGAAGAGAAATGCTTCACCCAAAAAATGGGATCTGGTGTTTAAAGGGATGGTGATGGAAGATACCTTAATGGAGCTAGCAGACCGTCACAGTGGAAGAGTCTCCAGAGGATCAGAGTCCAGCTGGACTATGACAGGGGGGAGGTGTCCTTCTACCACCCTAAAGACATGACCCACATCTGCACTCACAGAGACACTTTCACTGAGAAACTCTTCCCATATTTCTGTATTGGAAAGGCTGGTGATGCTAAAACTACTGATGTCTCTGTGATGTTCAGGAAGATGGTGAGGTCTAAGAATTCATGAGGATTTGTATATGGTGTGGTTTATTGTTACAAACAATTCCAGTTTGTTCTTTAAAATGAGAATTAATTTGAAAGTATATTAAGAAAATGTGAAAAGAAGATTTGTTTCTGTTTCAGAAAATTACATGGAATTTATTCCTTGATTATTGTTTAATATAACTTTTTATTTTTTTTCATGGACACACAATGAAAAAGTAAAGCCTAAATGGAGGCATAAATCGGTGTGGAAGCATATGCGTCAAAAGGATGATTGTGGCATAATGTATTATATTTTGATTTAATCTTTAATTTAATTTGAAATGTTTCAAGGATGAGCAACAACCTAATTTGCATTATTTCTTTTTTTTAATTATATACAGAAAAAGCTCATCTTACCTTTTTGAGTTTTGACATTGTAAACTACTTTCCATCTGATCCAACA
The DNA here is from genome assembly GCA_026122265.1 of Ammodytes dubius. NCBI lineage: Eukaryota > Metazoa > Chordata > Actinopteri > Uranoscopiformes > Ammodytidae > Ammodytes > Ammodytes dubius. The sequence continues at coordinate 28,125,626 of CM047507.1, read as the reverse complement.
ATTATAACGTTTAAAAAGGAAATCTTTCTCAAAATTCATTTATATTAATATGTTCAGATTTTTTTAAAGAAAAAGTGATGTTAATGTTATTCTTTATTTGTTATTTGTTTACCATGTGTGTCATGAATGAAAGGCAGATTACTGGTGGATTGTTAGATTTTTCTGTATTTTATTTCAATTTCACATGAGCAAACAAAATCGATTTCTAAGTTCTTGCTTATTTGACTGAAGGAAAATCACAGAATTTGCTTGATACAGTTTATGTTTCTCTTCAGTCCATCAACATTGACCTTAAGATTGTGTGGGTGAGGGCTGCAACTTAAAACCGTTACTATTGTCAATGAATGTTGTTTTTTGTTTTGTTTTTTTACTTAGGAAAATATCAAAAAAGTAAAGAAACTACCAGATGAAACCGGCAAATTTGTGCAAATATTTGTTTTTTGTGTTTAATAAAGATATCAGTTCAAATCAAAGCAATGCTGCAGTGTTAATGTGTTTGCAAACACAGAGAACAATTCACCTTTCTATTTAAATGGTCATTTTATTGATAACACCTTTTAAACATTTTATTGAAGTTATAGTAACACGTGAAGCACATAGGAGAATAGAGCAAGAATCCGAAAACATAGAGGATTAATATTGCCCATTGTACAGAAAGTAGAAAGAGCCAACTGCAGAGAAATGATAGAATACGGCTGGAAACAGAGGGAATAGGAGGAACTACTGTAAGGTGCTCTTAAAGCAGTATTAGAATATATGCAGCAAGTGCCTAAGAGCAGCCAATGAATGCTGCATGGAAATACTGTAAGGTGCTCTATAAGCAGTGTTTACCTTGTCATTACCTTGACTGCAACGATCTCCTGGAAGTGTTGTGATGTTCTGAGAAAAAATTCTAAAAATCCAAGTCCCGCCTCCTGCTGTCTGATTGGGCAGCCGAGAGAACCAATGACATGCAATGCAACGTATTTATTCAATAACTGTGAAGACAGTGAAATACAGTGTAAGACCACTATTCGTAGAAATGGAATCCAGAACAATTACAACAGTAGTCCCGTTGACTGTCATGCAAAGGAAATGTCAGCTATGCCTCTAGTTAGTTGCTGTTTTGTAATACTGTGTAATCCCTCATTTTAAATATGTGAATCTTATTATATTGATTTCAAGGCTAGTAAACACAATAACAACAGAGACTTTTGCACTGTACATGCTGCTATTTCGTCTCAAAGGGGTCGTGGGGTCATGTGTGGTTAGCACGATCACGTATGAACGCCTTAAGCTAACCCTTGACCTTTTCTTATTAAAACAGGGCCAGCTAGGCATTACCACTGTTACTGGAGGAGACAAGTATACAACACACGACTCAGTGGTTCACCTTGAAAAAGCCTTCATTCAAAAGAAACTGTTGGAGGGATAGTTCACACAAAATACAATCCTTTATTATATGAGTTTTAAAGTGATACATGTTCCACTCTGGCAAAGCCGTAATGACCTAAGTGTAAAAAGAAAAAGAAAAAGGCACAATAAAACAGAAAAACAATTTCAAAAAACAACTTCAATCTAAAGATGCAGAAGAAAATTAGCAAAAAAAAAAGAAAAGTAAATTACTCACCATATTGGTCGTTACAAAAAAAAATACATGCAGGATGCAAATTGGGTGTACCGTCCCTTTAAACCCAGTCATGTTTTACATGGAGCAGTGTCCCTCTGAACAACGACAGACACAAGTGCATGGGCTGTACAATAGGAAAACAACAACAACGACAACAGAATAAGAAGCACAATAATAATATCCACTAAAATAAATAAATAAATATTCAAAATAAATAGAAACCTGAGGACTTATTCACCAAAAACCGACTGCCCGGTCTCTTAATATCTTGGTCTGACCAATAGGGGCGAGACAAATATAAAGGCAGACGATGGTGGACAAGCAAAGTACAGAGGAGCCCAACGCAACTCGAACCCCTCCCTCCCAAAAACACAAATAACAAAAAACAAAGTAAAAACTGTTTTCAGTGCTGCAAAGTCCATCGGATTAATCCTGCCATCCCCTGGCACAAGCACGTTGTATCATAAAAAGCTGATAATACATAAAAACACATTAAAATTAAAAAACAGATCAAATCATAAGAAAAAAAAAAGAGTCTTAGGCTGAAGGCAGGGGACTGATATGTCCTCCGAAATAAAGCCAACGCCTTCCATCTCCCACACAACACACACACCTCTATAAACTCTCCCCCAGGCTTGTAAAGAGTAGCCCACACACTAAGAGCGACGGATGTCCTGTACAAGCTTGCAGACACACACACACACACAACACACACACACACACAACACACACACACACACACACACACACACACACCCCACACACACACACACACACACACACACACACACACACACACACACACACACACACAACAAATATTGCACTCTGTGGCAAAGGACTGCACAACAGATAAACTCTCCACAAACCTCACTATCTATGGACGTTTATGATCTAATTGTACACCGATAAGCTCTTTAATTTCTTAGAGGCTTCAGGTATACTGTACACATCCTTACTTATTCACTGCCTAACTGTACGTGCTTTATATAGACAAACATAAATGTTGCTGATCCAACATATAGCATTGACTTCTTTTATTTTGTTTTGCTGCTATGTTCCAGACAGAACAGAGATGTTAGCGGGTTTAAAATATCTAAACATTTAAGAAAAGTGCACTAAGGTTCAAGCAGGCATTCAGCTGTAGCCTAGCAACAACAGGAGCCACCAACAAAATGTTTGTAATTATAACAGGATTACTGTAATATCAGAGTGTACTGTATGTAATATTTCACCTGTTATTTATGACCAACCAATATATTTCATAATAACATGATAAGTTAGGATAACACACTTGCTTATCTGTTACGATTCATTCATCAGAGCTCACCATTCAGGCTGTTTGAACGCAGTGCATTCACTACAGTTAAACATGAAGATGGAAAAATGAAATTCCCAATCAAAGTCATTTTGCCTGTGGTTTTGGTTTGTTTTGTGTTTCAGATGTTCACGTTCTGGGGCGGGAAGACACTGAGCTTTGCTAACCTCTTCTTGGGCCGTTCACATTGCAACAACGGGTGCCTCCAATTGTTCAGAACCATTGTTTCTGACTGACAAAGTTACACACACACACACACGGACTCATTCTCTACATTCACACATAACACAATCAGGCACACCCCTACCAAAATAAAAAGGGTAAAGTAACCGCACACAAAAAAAAAACATGTTGACCATGAGTTTGAGCGCAGTATTATAGCTAAAGAACAATAAGCAAATTACAAAATATCATTTTCCACTTAATAGCCACGTTTAAAAAAAAAACAGCCACTGTTAATATGGGGGAGAAATAAACATGCTTTCCTACAAAGATAAGAGAAAAAAAAGATTTCCTTCAACTCTAGAAACCACTGGCACTAAGAAAATTTTGAATTATACAAACTACATATACAGTTGCAAATGTGTAATAATTATAATAATTATCATGATAATAGTATATAGTAATGATAGTCGTAGATTTTTACTTAAAACTTTACATACTCTATTTCCAGTGCAGTGTTTTATGTCACACAAGTGTGGGTTCACAGAAGGACAGGAGGGGTTTGGTGGCACAGAACTTGTGGGGAGAAAGAGACCAGGGAGAACCACACCAAGTGCTAAAAAAAAATACACACACACCGTAACCTCCCGCCAATCAAAGAGCTGTTTGACGTATAGTTGTCGTAGTTGGATGGTTGTCAGGAGATTTTGTAGGACAGGTGTCAGACAGGGGCAGTAGCAGTAGTAGAAGTAGTAGTAGTAAAAAGAAGAGATGCATGCTGGGAGGTTGAGGCTGGGCTTCCAGTGTGGGAGGGTTTGTTGTCCCTAAAGTGACACTGGACTAGTTCTTTTATCCCCTCCTCCTCATCATCCTCCTCTCTCTCTCTCTCTCTCTCTCTCTTTCTCTCTCTCTCTCTCTCTCTCCAGCAGAGCCCTCCTGACAGACGAAACAAGCGCTCTCAAACCTGAGGAGGAAAACAACAAAACAGCCTTGAATAAACGAAATACGTGACAATTAACAAAGTAGGACTAAGAAAAATGCAGCTTTTTTTTAAGGAAAATCAGCTCATTCCAAGTAAAATGTAAGACTTTTTCATAACTTTTTTTAATGCCACTTTAAATGAAATTTAATGTCAACATCGCAGCCATACTGGCAAAAGTAGTATGGATATAATGGAAATTCTGACTCATTTTAAGGTACTCTTAACAAAGAACATTCATTATAACCTCACATATAATATACTTACATCGATATACTGTAACAATAGCTTTGTGAAGTATATGTGTGTGTATACAAAATCAAAAGGTGCTTATTTGTCACATATCGACCCCTCTCCGATTACTTAAAATGGGCAATCAAAAGATGTAAGATCTTTATACAGTAAGTTCAATACTTTGCAGTTGAAATTCAATACTTTTTAGGCCTTATTTTGAGAACAATAAATTCAATGTATTTTTTAAGATAATTTTTTGGCATTTTTATATCCTTTAAAAAAAAATTTAGACAGGAGATACAGAAATTAAATGGGGCAGAGAAGAGAATGACATGCAGAGAACGACCACGGGCCGGATTAGAACCCGTGGTCTGCTTGAGTCCAACCACTTCCCCATGAGCGCCCCAGAATTCAATGCTTTTCTTTGAATGCTTTTTAAGACCCTGAAGGTACCCTGTCTCATGATCAGTTGTCTCCCAGTGCTGCAGTGCTTACCTCACTGGAGTGGGGAGGCCGGGGCCCCTGAGCAGTGGAAGTGGATGTTCTGCCACTTGCTGTCCCTGCGATGCCAGACGCGCGTCTCCTCCGACTGGCTGGAGCGCGGCCGGCCCTGGGCGTCCACATACTGAGTCAGGCGGATGTACGCGATGCACGCTGCGTCCTCACCGATCATGTGGACGTGCGGGTTCAGGATGGTGGTGTGGATGGGCTTGCTGTTCTTAGCCAAAACTGAAAGGAGGATAAGAACAATGACATTAGTGACATGATTACTGTTATAACTACTATTTCAAATGTTCATAGACCTGGGACGTTATGAATAAAAATCACTTCATGATTTTGATGCGCTTCACCTGATAATCATCAAAATATTCTTAGAGCTGTAAACCATGCTTTGAATCACTTTACTTTACATTTAATTAAGAAACAAATATTATTGCATCACACACATCTTTTTTCTGTCAATCAAACTATCTTTAAAAATCAACTTTTTTTGTGTGGTTTTCAATGGGCAAGGCAAGCCTTCAGCCACGATGACAGGTTTAGGTTTTAGAAATGACTGGAAAGATGCAGCTCCAATATGTGAAATCAGGCTAAGCATGTGTGATATTGTTTACAAATATCAAACAATAAGAAAAAAGACGAGGAAATAAACCATATTTTAGAAAAACACATTATTTCCAAGGAAGACTGCAATAGTAAGTGAGTAAAGGTGATTTAAAATAAATAAATAAATACATAAAATAAAATAATCTAGTAACAAATCTATCAATCTTACGGTTCTCAAAATAGAATCTGTGGAAATCCATCCCCTCCACCAGGTTGCCCAGAGCCTCCGGTTCAAATGAAGTCAGTCCGGGGTCGCAGATCTTACTGTGGAGGAAAGAGCAGGACAAGTTAGTGAAGCCAGACATTCACTTTACGCTAAGCGTTTCAACACCAGCCAAACAGAAAATCACAGACTCACGCGTAGGCCTCAAAGTCTCCATTGTTGATTGCCTCGATCAGTTGCTCGGTGATCTTGATAATTTCTTGTTTGCGTGCTGCAGAGGACAGTGGCATGTGTTAATCAGAGGTAATCAAGACAGTAGGACAGATGGGGAGCAGCTAGTTTTTAAGTCATTTTAATTTACTAAACGCAAAACCACACAGATGCTCAGGCAAAGGCAGTCGGAGGAGCCCCAACGTGCATTCATTGTGTTCATTCAAAAGTGGAATTAATCTTTCAAATTCTCCCGTCGTTCATGTAATGAGATGGTCAATTCTGCTTTATAATGAGATTCCTTTAATTGTGTCAATCGCGGATTCTGTATGACAAACATCTGTGAAGCCTGTAGCAGGTTAGTTAACTCTTGAATTAAAAACATGGGGGCGCCCTTAGCTCAGTTGGTAGGGCGTCCCCCCATGGGCCTCGGCCAGCAACGGACCCGGTTCGATTCTAGCCCGCGGCCGTTCTCTGCATGTCACTCCCCTCTCTGCCCCATTTCAACTCTGTCTCTACACTATCAATAAAGCATAAACAATGCCAAAAAACATACACTAAAAATATGTACACACACCTACGATATAGAGACCTTGCTAGTCATGTGATCCAAAACATGTTGTATACAGCACACACACACACACACACACAACACACACACACACACACACACACACACACACACACACACACACACACACACACACACACACACACACACACACACACACACACACATGCATCTCCTTATATGACCACAAGCAATGTCAGTCACCTATGTATTTAAAGACAACTAGTCAAAGGGAACCAAGCAATGCACACATCCATCTACAGTCGGCAATGCTCTCCAAGGCAGATTGAAGAAAAGGTTAATAAAAGCTCAGAACCAAAATGCACACACATCCAGACAGGTTCATTTCAAACTTAGTGGTCAAACTAGCCGTGTAAATACAACATACATTGCAACCTATGTACTGTTGCACTGTTTACCAAAGGCACAACACAGTGACACACAGGCCTGCACTGGAATCTCCCAAATGTAACTTGGTTAAGATCATAATTAGCCATTTGCCATATGTGGGGTTTGTGGTAGGGTTGGGAAATCAGTTTGGTAAATGAAGACCGCAGAACGACGATACAATTGTAAGAGGGGGTGGGAGGAGGTACGTTATTGCAAGCATTTACCTACAGTTAGTTACGTGAACAAATATTTATAAAATAGTTTGAACATCAAAATCTATCCCTCGACTCAAACGAATCCCTTTTAAAGAGTGTGTGTTGATGTGTGGTGTGTGTCGGTGTCATGTCTTCGAACACAGCGACATCAGAGCATGTTCCATTTAACATTATAGGCTATACTGTACTTTTTAATATCACGATTATAATCATTATAGGTCTACTTACATGGAGCGAAGAGCAAAGGTTTGGTGAGCGTATGGAAAATGGAGATGCAGGGGTTTAGCCATGGAAAAAGACACGCAAGGCAAACTGGGTCATAAATGAACTTATCAAACTACTTGTTAACTGCTCTGTCGCTCTATCAGAAGCAACATCTCCAAATGCATGCAGCGGGTTGCAAAGAGTTAAGTCAGTTAAAGGTGCTTTAATAGACGATCCTATCGTCTTGGAAAAATAAAAATATTATCATGTTATCCATTCCTTCAATTGCTGGTTAATTATTTGATGGCCAGTGGGACCAGGGTAGTTTGGGGTTGGCTGGTGTAGGGTACTCACTCTGGGAGGAAGACAGGGAGGGGGAGTGGGGGGGAGGAGGGGAGGTGGTGTGTGCAGGTGGGAGGGCGGCCCTGGGGCTAGGGACCGGGCCAGTCTCAGCCTCTGGTGCAGGGGGAGCAGCGCCCCTACGCACGCTGCTTACCAGGTCTGTCAGCCGGGACACTGCAGTGACCACCACACAGGATGGAGTGATGGAGGATGGAGGGAGTGATGGATGGATGGATGGATGGGATGATGGATGGTGGATGGATGGATGGATGGATGGATGGATGGATGGATGGATGGAATGATGAGGTAGAGAATCCAAAAGCACAGATTAGAAACAGTGAAGAGAGAAACAGAAAGAGAGTAAAGAATAAGGAAATAAGGGAATCCCTGTAGGAATATGTATATCGAGGTCTAAACAACTTTGTTTGCCCAAATGGCTAACTAAGTACACAACTTTCTATCGTTTCATCGACTACACATCAACTAGCTGCCTGTGTACAAAATCTAACACTCAATCAGTACTTATCATATATATATTCATGGAGTTTCAAAACTTTGCATACACACTTTGCTTTCATGAAATCTGCAGTAGGCTATTGTACCTTTAATTTATCCTAAGCCATTCATTTGCTGACAACAAAAATATCTGACTAGTTTTTTGGGTCTATACTGTGCCGTTAATATATTTAAAGGAATATTTCACAAAGAAACTGAATTTAAGGGACGAGGGTGGGGTCATTCTGTGATAAAAAAAAAAAAAAAAAACTTGCTTGACTTTCCCTTTCCTTCCCAGTCACTGGCATTTAATCTCAGTCAGTAAATTCCATAATTTTTCTAAATCAGTTTGGCAACGTAGCTTTTAACAAACATTACTCAAACTAAAGTAAATAGGGAATATGCTCTGGTAAGGTTTGTCTATAAGAAAAACAAATTGTTGGAGGTATTTGAAAAAGCTGAAAAATAATAACATAAAAAAGGTATACAGCCAGAAACCAGCCAGAGAAGATAATCTAAGTAGAGCTAAGAATGGATCTGTTTCACTTCTTTTCTTCCCCTTTCCAAAAGTGATAAAATGAACGACAGAATCTGCCCATCCTTCAATGCATCATCAACAGGGACAGAGGAACAGATGATGCCAAGGGAATATTTTTCATCTCTAATGGCCACTTATTCTGTCTATTTCACTGCACACTCCCTGCTCTTGCTGTTGTTCTACTCACTCTGCATTGGGGTGTGTGTTGGGGTGTGTGGGGGGGAGGGGGCGCAGAGGGCAGAGGGAGGTGGGGTGCTGGTTCTGCCTTCCCCGTCGGCGCTGGGCCCTGAGCCCCGGCGCACTGAGCCCAGCAGGTCAGCAAACTTTGTGGCCGCTGAGTTCAGGACGGACGGAGGGACATGGAACATGGGAGACATTTGAATGGAAGGTTGGATAAAGCATTGTGGCCTATAGGATGAACAGACTGTCATCTGGAGAGCACTAAACAAGCAGACCAGGCCAATGTGACATAAATATATCATATGTTTTTTGTTGTTGGGATTTATCAAACATCAAAAGCAATGATGTCTCTGTAAAGGTGGAGTCAGCGATTCTGGAGAATGCTTGCTGACAAAATCACTTTTTTTCAAAATCAGTTAATATCTCCTTACGATCCACTACCTTTTCGTACTGTGTGTGTGTGTGTGTGTGTGTTGTGAAGAAAAAAACAGTGTTAATACACAGCCTAGCTCTGTAAATTGGTTTGTATACAAAGGATATGTAAACAAAGGGGGCCCACCGTAGCTAGCAAAATGCCAGTTTACAGTGTCTAGGCTGTGTATTAACACTAGATTTTTTCAGCGCACACACAATGTGGACAAGTAGCGGATTGTGAGGAGATATTCACTCATTTGGACAAAGAGGGATTTTTACAACAAGCATTTCCCCAGAATCGCTGACTGCACCTTTAATGTGAGACCGTGATACTGATATTAGATCTCTCCAAAATGAAACCTGACTCAAAGAGAATGGAACATACGTTAACATAAAAGTCATGCTTAGAAATGAAAAATAAAAAAACAATGTCACACATTGTCATGGAGCAGCATTGTGTTGCTATTCCATGTACGTCCATGGGAAGGAGACAAATAGTTATTCCAAAACACATGGGGAGTGGGCGGAACACAGGATGGGATAGTAAAGGAGTTGAAAAACTGCTAAGCATCTCACTATTTTTCCGAAAGGACTTGCTTTATGACAATTTATTTTGTTAAAGATTGTTTTTTGTATACCGTCTGATAGTATGATGTAGGACTAAGAACCACACTCTAATGGGGGACTGAAGCACAGAATAAGTCAGGTTGCTTTAGGGATTAGGTGGTGCTAAATGACAGCAGATGTATGTGCTTTTAATACATGCAGAGAGGCTGAATGGAATAAACACAAGGAAGGATTAAGTCAAGGTGATTTGCTGTTAGAGTATATGATAGTGTGTGGTGCGTGTGCGTGGTGTGTGTGTGTGTGTGTGTGTGTGTGTTACAGGCTGCATTTTGCGGGCCATGCTGACTTACAGAAGGCAGCAGCTGTGGGGCCCTGAGAGCTATCAGGCTGGGAGCTGGTGCTGGACTGCGCCTTAAGCGAGCTGTTGTCTAAACTCTTTCCTGATAACGCGCACACAAACAAACAAACACACGCACAGAATGAGACCAAACACACACACATGTAATGCAGAGATAGATAGAGAGAGAGAGAGAGAGAGAGAGAGGGGAGCGCGAGAGAGAGAGAGAGAGAGAGAGAAGAGAGAGAGAGAGAGAGATGAGAAGCACAACAACAAAAAATACAAAAGAAATAACTGTCACTGTGAGAAATGATAGGAAGGGCAAGCAAGCATGAGATGACATGGGTAGGAGGGCGGATAAATAAAAGATGATAAACCCCAGTCAACCTTTCTGGCTCTGAGAAATTACAGTTACTTTTTCAGTAACAGTACATCGTCACCCTCAACTAAAGACTCAAATTGAGCAGAAGACATTACTTTAACTTACTTTTAATTATTATGCTTCATATACCTGGAACACACTTCCAGAAGATCTTAGATGTGCCCTAACTCTAAGCAACTTTTAAAAAATCGGCTAAAAGACATTGATGTTCCGCTCTGCTTTCAACAAGCAGCTCTTGATTACATGTTGACTCTCTTTTGCAGAGTGACTTCATATGAAGTTGATTGTATTTAATCAATGTACTATTGTATTCATGCATTGTACTGCTAATTGTCTTTGTGTGTTCTGTAATATGCTTTTTTCAGTTAAGTACTTTGTATTGCCATAGTGTGCGAAATGTGCTATATAAATAAACCTGCTTGCTTCAATAGGAGCGTTGCCAATGAGAAGCGGATGGTTGAATACAATGGTGATGGCCATGATAATAATGAGAGAGTTGGATGTTACTTATTACTACCGCTCGTCTGTTTAATCAGCCGGCACAGAGGAGAAAGGGAACACATGGACAGTCATTGACTAATAAAGGGAAGAAAGATGGTCACTGCAGCGAGGAATAGATGGCACAAGATTGGCAGGAGGACAGAGATACTGTATGTGCCAAAATATCACATTACTAGAGCTATGAATGGACCGTCTTAAAACGCAAACAAATGAAATTCAGAGGCCAACACAAACGATCCACAACATTTTGCGTAGGTAAATAAATGTCCTTTTTTTCCTACCCTTAGCTAAAGGTGTTAACGACAGAAACCAACAGGAAATCCAAATGATAAAACGCATCACAGCACAGCCCATACTGTTTGAGTGACAGACGATCCCCTCGGCAGTGCAGTCCAGAAAAAAATTACCAGCAATTAGCACTTAATTCCACCGATGTCATCAAAGGAAAGGAGCTTCGGGATTATCAGTTTAACAGCAAGTAATCCAAATCACAACAAAACATAAACCGATTGACTGAAAAAAACAAAAACAGACCATAAAACCCTGAAGATTTACGACTTAATAACAGGCCGCCTTTGGGATAGCAGTGTCCGTAACATGTTACTCTACTAATAAAAGTATTGCCAGTAACAGAGCAGATATGTGTTTCGGATGTTCCAAACGCCAGCCCGCGTGTAGGGTTACAGAGGCAGCTGTCGGGCACTCACTGACCTGACCCCATCCTACAAAGGCCACAACATGGGACAAACTCTTCCAACTAAAAACACCACCCCCCCCACCCCCCCCCCATTACCTCCCACACTCACCTGGCTCCTGTAGTTTTTTCTCTTGTGCTAACAGTTCATTCTGCGGGTACGTATATCCTCCTAAGAGTCTTTAAAGCTGCTGTGTGAGACTAACACTATCTTAGGGTGGCGCTAGCAGAGAGGTTTGTTTTTAACCCCCCCCTCTGGGCACCCTGTCTCCATTTCCTGCCACCAGGGCTAAATTTAAAGACCTCCCCCACCCCTCCCTCAAGGTGACCTTGCCCTCTTCACTCCAGCCAGAGAGGCTCCAATTTGGGACACTGGTAGAGAATGAAATGGGTAGGGGGAGGATACCCAAGTACAGTATGGTACAGTAAAGCCCAGTGGTGTTGAGGACTTTCAGGTGATGTAATGCTCCTATTGCAATTTGACTGAAGTTGTTAAAACACATTAACATAACAAACACAGTTTTGAGAGAAAAAAGGGACGAAAGCATCTCCTCCCTCGTAAATAATTCAATGAGCCACTGAAACCGTCTTGAAAGTTACATAATGAAGCCAAAGGGCAAAATTGAATTTTTTTGTGCTCAGGAATAGAGGTTAGATCCCAAGAGACTGGTGCTAAAGATAGTTAACATCATGGCACTGATAAAAAGGACTGATGAAACCGTTTGAACCAATCTAGTTGATCATCTTTTACCTGCATGATATAAAATGACTCCAACTTACCCAAGCACATTTTAAAGAAGTTATTACACTTTTCACATCTGCTTTAACAATAAGCATGAAACCAATACGTGAGAGTGAGAGTACTTCTAATTTAGAACTACTGCTTGATAATTGTAATTCTATATTCTACATCAGTTAATTACAGACCTACATGATGGATCTGCCATGGTTACCAGGGACTTTGTGACATAGCAGCGAAGCCTCTATAGGGAGGAGGAGAGGGAGGAAGCGTACAGTGTGTTCTGTTTGCCTGGCACCAAAACGCTACATTCATGACCCGATTTAGACGCATTGTGCTCTGCTTGGATGTCGAGAGCAGGGCTGATTGAGTGTGTTGGCATAGATGAGCAGAGGCAGAACCCATGCATGCATTCACACACACCACACACCACACACACACACAAACACACACACACACACACACTTAAGATATGTGCCAATATGTGTATATGCACCACTAAGAGCACAGCACAAGCAACATTCACACACACACACTTCAAACACAAGTGCACAACTCTTCAAGCTGACACTCCACACAGGCATGTTGGTATTTCAGAGGTGTGCGTTTCTCTGTATTAAGATTTCAGCCATACGCCAACACTTTGGAGATAGCCAAACCACTACATCATTACATTTCATCCCCCCACTCCCCAAAACCTTTTAAACACATCACACACACACACACACACCACACACACACAACACACACACACACACACACAACACACACACAACACACACACACACACACACACACACACACAACACAACACACACACCTTCAGTCTCTTTGAAAAACCACAGTACATCAAGGAAGCAATACAGACAGGTCCATGAGGGGTCAGTAAGAGTTCAGCTATCAGCTGGTGGACTGACTACCTGATGACTAAACTAGAGTCACATTCACACTAGTATTACCCTACTTGCAGTTCACATATAGCTCTTGTTTTTCAAAATAACAACCCTGTTCATTTCGGTTTGTGTTGTTGCGAATGGAAATATAGCTTTTTGTTGGTATTAAAACATTAACTGAATCTTTTTGTGCCATTTTATCTGTAAGCTTCCAAAAATGGACAAGAAACAGAATGGATCACACTCACACACCAAAATAAAATACACATCAGAGAGCGAAGAAACCCACTGTTAGTGACTATGAAGACAAAGCCAGTCTTTTCAACAGTCAGCATCAAACTGCATTTCCAGCTAGGAGCGTGTGATCCTGCCGTCTACCGAGCAAGAAGCTCGTGCAAAGCAGAGCATTGGTCAAAACAAGTTGAATCTGTGTAGGCTCTGGAATTGATACACTTTAATAATGGTGGCAACTTACTCCTTCATTGTATAAAGACAGACTCCTTAGGTCCAATCATTTCGACAGTTATATACACTGAACAATGTTTAACGCCAGTAGAGTTTAGGAATCCATTCCCCGATTTCTGTTTTTACCAAAATGAGTTCTTAACAAGTCTAACCGAAAGACAATCTACCAAATCTCATTTACTTTCTGCTGGTTGATTGTCGTACATTGTTTTTGATGCCTGTTTAGTTTAAAATAATAATAATAACAATAATACATTTTCCTTCTATAGCGCCTTTTAAAACCAGGGTTACAAGGCGGTACCAAAATAAAAAGAACATAAATATAAAATGACTCGTTTGCCTCATGTGATATTTATTATTACGAGAATTTGTTAACTTAATGGCTGCACCAAAAAAAGAAAAATAATAATCAAGGTAGGAAATGTCAAGTAAGGATCCAAAATTTGTCTATTCCACAGAAGATTTCGATCGTCTCATTTGCAGTTCAACAGTTCATTGTTGGACTTCATTTTGAGCTTCGTAACTTGTCGTGTTTCATTGTATCTCTTAAGTCTTACCTTTCACATCTTCATCCTCCACGGTGGTGTTGCTGCTGTCCGACGACTCCTGGAGATAGAGACAGACAGTGGGTTTGGGTTCGAACATGACAACACACACACACACACACACACACACACAACCACACACACACACACACACCACACACACACACACACACACACACACACACACACCACCACACACAACAACACACACACACACACACACACACACACACACACACACACCACACACACACCACGGTAAAGATACTTGATTCACACAGTCAGAACCACAAGGGGCGCAGGGCGCATTTTTAAGTTCGCCATGTCAAGTCTTCTCAAAATTACAGATTACAGAGCGCCAAATATTTTCAAGGCAAATGAATGTTGATTAAATTCATAAAGAAATACCAAATAATGCCAAAATCCCTCCATGCTCTTAAGATATTAATGTGTCACAACCTTTGCAAACAGAAAGTCTAACCTTGCCACCAAACACACCAGCTCAATAGCCAAGTATGCCACCGTGTCAACAGTCGTTCCTTATATGATTTTACACTCATCTTAAAATGCCCTTTTCTCTTTGTCTACTCTTGGAAAAGCTTTCCTAAGCTTCATCCGTCAGTGTGTGTGTGTGTTGTGTGTGTGTTGTGTGTGTGTGTGTGTGTCAGTGTGTCGATACACAATGTAGACAAGCCACATCCTTTCCTCCACAGGGCGCTCTCTTGTCTCTTTCTCTAAGTGACAGAAACTCAGTGGGAAGTGCTCCATCTATCTATTTCAACAATGGAAGCAGACAGAATGGATTCCTCAAAGGCCATTAGTAGTTGTTCTCGGCCTATACAAGGGCTTCAAATTTAGCCAATCTATCCATCTACCTTTCCGCCTAACCTGCCGTCTTTCTCCTCCTCCCCTGCTTTCGCCGGAGAAGAAGTTGGCTTCTTCATTTTTCAATTAGCAGATTAAATGGGCCTAAATTCCCCCTGCATGTCGCAGGGAGTTGAGAGACTCTGTGACCTCATTAGAAGTGCACTAACACACACACACGTGCATGAATGACATCGAGAGCACAGAAGCACAGAAGTGGATCATAGCCTTCTAAAGATGGTGACATGGGGAGGGGAAGGGCAGGGGCAAGAGATCGGAAGCTCTCTGACAACTGCAATCTAGTTTCTATGATCCGGTACATTTTTGTTTTTCATATATATCTCATAAAATCGTTTGCAAGACCGCTCATTATGCTGATTGAACAAAGATGAAGAACAATAGCAAGATGAGAGGGGAAGCAGCATGTGACTGGATCATGCCTGGGTATTGTAATATTTGTTGTATGGTAAACTTCTCAAAATGACTTCTCCTCAACACTTGTAAATGTAATTTCAGGACATTTTGTTAACTTGCTCAGGCTAAAATAAGTCAGAATATTTTCGTTGATATATCCTTCTGGTAAGCTGAATTCCCTCGTTATGTACAATGGCTTAATTATCATGCATTAGTGATGTGTGTGTGTGTGTGTGTGTGTGTGTGTGTGTGTGTGTGTGTGTGTGTGTGTGTGTGTGTGTGTGTGTGGTGTGTGGTCCTAGGTGGAATAACGAGTGACACGAACACACACGTTTGCTCCATTGGGCACTGGATTAACAAGGTAAGATTTGCTATCCCATTAACCCCGTGTTTCTCTTCATAATATAAAGTACTTCCCCCTGAGAAGTGTAATCTGTTGCAACACACACATATGCAGAACCAATGCCATGACACAGACACACACACACACACACAAATACGAACACACACACACACACACACACACACACAAAACACAAGACACGGATGCACGGTAACATTAGAAGGATCAGAGGGGCAGGAGAAGATGAGGTAGAGGAGGAGAGTGACAAAGAGGATTAAAGGTGAGGTCAGGACTCTGGATGTATGATGTATACCTTAGTCCCATCCGCCGGGTTATGGATGACGGTTGTCTGAGGTTCCTGGAGTAAAAAAGGAGGTGAAATAAAAAGTATGTAAAGATGGACAAAGTGTTAAAAATGGACAAAGAGAGAGAGGAAATATAGACTGGTATTGAATGTTGGATGAGGAGAAAGAGCTTGTTAAGATTTTTGGCAAAGGAGGAGTGAGAGAAGAATCCCTCCGAAAGTGAACAAAGAGAAGCGAGTGGGCGAGATGAGCTGAACACCGTCATTTGGAGTCAGCTCTGTTCTCTGCGGCACGAACAAACACACACACGCAAAGAGACACACAGAGTACGCACACACACACAACATACGGACATACACGGAAAACACATAAGTACGCACACACATACACAAATGTACCCAGACACACAGAGACACACACAAACACACGTAAGTACGCACACACACACACAACGTACACACACACACACAGATACTGAAACAGGGTGAAGAGTCTGCTATGAGCACATCACTACTCACACAAGTTCTCCCTCTCTCACACACACACACACACACACACACAGGAATAGATACCACAGATAGTGTCAGTACATTGTCAAAGAAAGGGACAGCATAAAGTTGCACTCAAAGCTATGACATTTTAACCTTGACTTGCAGAACATGGGTACTCATCATTTCTGCATTGCGCCCTTGCTGTGTGTGCAGGATTGTAAGTAACCTTAAAATGCCCCTGTACTTGACGGAAACATGTTACAGAATCATCAACATTTTTCAATTACAGTCAAGGGTAAATCATCCAGTGCATACAATTTAAATGAAATGGCATGACTCTGGTATTGATACACACTAGCCTCAACATTTCAAAAGGCACTGGCAAGCCAGCAGAAAGACTAAGATGAAACCGGGTCACTCTGTTCTTTCACACTCGTCTCCAGAGGAAAGCAGTGCTGGGCAGACACTGGCTTCATTTCAGGATCCCTTCTCTAAAAGAAATTGGAATCCGTCACTGCGGGAGCTTAGTCATACAGTAGAACTTTTTTTGAAACTTTTTTTTCTGCTGCCAACCCCATCTTAAACCTTACAGCTGCTTTAAAAAACTACTAAGCTATCTCTTCAAATTGGAGCTCAGTAAGAGACAGAGAAGTAACAGTTTTCCTTCTCGCATCTTATATTGCAGTTTCAGAAGTCAAACTCAATTAGCAATTTGTGCAATTTGTTACACGTTGAGCAACATGATTGCCCCCTTTCAAACACTGGCACTTGACCTCTATGGCTTAATAACCTCACATCGTTGCCTTCTTCCCACTCGGCACTGATTGCAGATGATTCAGAATGGAGACCAGTTATAACTGTCCTCCCTATCTGTACAGCTTTTCACAGTCTTCTGGGAGCTGTCATTGTTGCACATAAATAAACAATTTATTTTTTTTATTTTTTTATACAGCTATCCCTCTTGTCCCTCCAGTAAGTGACACCTCTGTTAGGACCAAATCCTCAGCCTTTTTCTCCGTGCATGGTGATGCTGATTGGTTTGTCGTGGCAACCGTCACCCACGGCAACCGGCCCATTGGCAACCTGGACGATGACTTTGTGACGAGTGATAAACAAAGTACCTGGGGTGTGTGGGTCAGACGGGGGGGGGGGGCGAGTGATTGATGATGTCACAGCAATCGGGTGGGGAAGGGTTTGACTGTTACACATCACCACTGACTTTGCATTAACTACTCTTCCATGGATTTCTAATATCTAAGCTATACATTCAATTATTTCATTTAAATGGTGTTTGGTGATATGCACAAGCCAAGCCAGGTGCATCTAAAAAAAATTATAAGTTGATTCAAAAAGGGAAACTTTCATATATTCTAGATTCATTACACAAAGTGAAATATAGCAGTTCTTTCTGTTGTTTTATTTTGATGATTACAGCTCATGGAATACAAACATCCAGTTATCAAAAAAAGAATGATTTATAATACAGAAATGTCAACCATCTTAAAAGGATGTTAATTTTAGATTAATTTCACTGTATGTGTCATGAATCTAGAATATATGAAAGTTTAACTTTTTGAATTAAATTACGGAAAAAAATTAACTTTTCCTGATATTCTATTTGATGCACCTGTATGTGCGAGTAACCTACAAGTGCACATTTAAGATTCCCATAGCCCTACCTACTGTAACTTAGAAAATGAAGGTAATGTAAGGGAAGTTAGTTTTGCGTGGCCTTGCAGCTCTGTAATGAAGGAGTTAATGTATCAAATGGCTAAACAGTAAGTTGCTCAAGTCCCTAGCAACAGCATGAAGATCACAGCCGCCCACCCACTCTCTATTCCCCTCCAAGATCAGAAAGAAAAACATCTCCTGCCCAACGACTGTGCCAACAACTCCATGTGAACTTGTACGCATATTAATGTAAACTTCCCATCAGGCACCTGGGATGGTGTTTAGTGCATGTGCATTTGGACTGGGCAAGGAGCGAGACACTTACAAACAAGAGACACAAACACAGAACGACAACTGTGAGCAGGTGTATCATTAAAAATGTGTTCTATCCTCCATCAATGTGTGTTACAGTATGCTCTCTGGTGATAGGACTGAAAGCAGGTTGTCTAGTTCTAATCACTGTGTTAAGCTGAGGCTAGGCTACTGCTGGTAATACACACAACCCACAGGGTAACTAACCACTGGATTTAAATAGCATTACAATTAGTTATTCCAAGGAGCAAACCCAAAACTTGCCCAAGTCCTCAGCTGCATTACATATCTAAGGTCATGTGGATTGTAGGACTCGGTTGCCAGGGATTTATGATTGAGCATGGCTCCTTTGTAAACGTATCATCATTAACATAAAACATAAACACATATTATTAGACTTATTTATCCTAAACCACTGGTATGGACATTGATTTTAAGGAGTATTGTTTGGGCGATATTATCTAACAAAATCTCACACATGATCACACCTTAATAAATGGAAATTGAACGTGTACAATTGCATCAATTGTCCCATGTCAACCATCACTCACAGAAACCAGTAAATGGGATCACGAAGAGGAGCACTCATTGAAACACAAACAACTGGAACTCTACCCTGGAGGCCTGATGCCAAGTAGGAGCATGATTTTAATATGTGAAATCAGCTTGTGTGCTATTTTGCTTGAAGCTCAATACAGTACGCAGACCTTTAGGAGTTGATGCTCATGCTTCTCTACCGAGACATAAATAGGACGGAGGGGGTAATTGGCTCTGACAGGCCCGGCAGGCATTTGGTTGTCTGTTCCTCTTTGGCAAACCCCCCACACCCACCCTCCCCGACAGAGGAAAATGACATGGTAGCACAACATCAACCCTTTAGTGCAAGTCACATAAGATTCCCCACCTGCCATGGGGAAACGTTACCTGACAACACCTGCTGGTTAGAAGACCTTTTCAGACCGCTGTGGCCGCCTCAGTAAGTATAGGCAAAGATCAACCAACTTCCACAATACAGACAGAGAGGAAAGAAAGTAGGCGAGTGGGATAGGGTGAAGTTAGGACACACACACAACACACACACACACACACACACACACACACACACACACACACGCACATGCACACGCACGCACACACACGCAAGAAGAGGGTCGAGAGGTAAATACCAGTGCAGGAGGAGGGATGTTTCCTTTGGGGCTGGTGACTATGCTGTTTAGGATGCTGTTTGTCGTGGGCTGTGCAGGAAAGGGAGGAGAGACACAACAAGAGGGTTAACAGTAAGAGATGGGTTTGTGAGGGTGCGTACGTGTGCATGCATGATTGTCTATGTAAGTGTGTGTCCTTGCGCCTGGCTGTTTGTGACTGATATATTGTTGCACTTCTCTGTTTTAAGAAGTCAAATTGATAAGAAGTTGGTTGAGTGCAGAGATTTTCACAATGAGTCGGTGGAAAGTCTCCCGACAACCCAAAATACAATAGCGTATAATAGAGTTTGGATTGTACTGCTCAAAGTAAAACATTTAAATAAATACAAAATAAAAATTACATTTAAAAAACCCTCTATGCTTTTTAATAGTGTCCAGGTTAAAGTTGTCCTCATTGTCTACTTAAGACTAAATTAATATCCACTACCAAATAATTATAATCAACACAAAATGATGAATCAACTTGTTTCAGCATCGCTGGGTACCACTACAAATGCATTACTAGTTTGCAAAAGTAATACTGTAATGGAAAATATAAAATGAATCATCAAATCATCATTGTGTTGTCACCGGTGACTTCCCCTACTTAGGATTCCACATCGCAACCATTCAGGTGTGCCATTTGGCCGTAATGAATAACCTTGATTATCCACCATCAAATGCTGCTTTGATCATCGCACATGAAAGAGAAGCGAGGGCTTTGTAGCTCGGTTTGATCGTGATGATTTTTTTGTATTTAATCTACATGACATCATTTGTATTCTTCTTTGGATGAATACTACCCTGAAATTGATAAACGGGGTCTTGGGGTGTGGAGGAGGTGAATCAAGTAGGCAAAGTCTCTTAGTAGTCGGCTATCATTACATGAATCCTAATTATGTAACACTATTGCATCTGAGTAATTCATGTTTCATCAGTGACAGACGTCATGGAATACTAAGTGCCCTTTAAACCTTTATATTTAGTGAATGGTTAACAAAAAGCTAGAAGAAAGAGGTGAGAGAATTCAAACTAGCTCTAATGCTAATAAAGCTATATTGAAATATCTCATATTGCAGGCATTCCCACCTGAATTTAAACAAAGGAAATTTTAAGAAAGTGCACAAATGTAATGTTTCGTCATTTACTTTCAAAGCAGTCCAATGGTGTCTGTATCGTATGGTGCAGTGATGCTGAATTTGTCGAGTTAACACTGAGTTGCAGGATTGAAAGAAAGTCAAGCTGAGTGTGTGTGTATGGGTGGACAATTTGAACCATAACAGGAGAGTAGAGGGAAGCTTAGACTTCACACAACACAATGCATACACACACACACAAAACAGTCATGCAAGAAAAAGCTGGTGTAAGCTGACAATAAGCTGACATATAGACATTTTACACACACACACACACACACAACACACACACACACACACACACACACACACACACACACAGTAAACCAACCGAAGCCATCGTCAGCCATCACTCTTCTGTGGAACGACAGGAAATGTATTCCTCATGAAAGTAACGATTAGCGGTCAAGATATTTTTGTCTAAGCTCGTTAGCATTCATCCACTCAGGGTGGAAACCGGCCTGATGACAGTCCTGACCGAAGCCTCCCATTGGTGGAGAGACAACTATTGAGGACCAAAAAAGCCAAAACATTTGAACCATTTGCCATATTATTGATCATATGATTTATGTGGACAGGAGATCACGATTCTTCCCAAACAATACCATTTAATGATGGTTCCAAGAACAAAGGAGGAGAATGAGGCTAAAAAGCATTCACAGGTGGTTCTTGTGGACAGGTGGGGTGGGCAAAGAGAAAGTAGTGCACGCAGGAGGTGGAGGTGCACAGGAGGTGATGGGTGTGTGGATAAAAAGAAGGGACATGACAGGTGAAAGTGGGAAAGAGGGGTCCAATCCATTTCAGATGCACTTACCTGAATTAAAAATCCAACCCCGTTTAATACATCACATTTTGACCCAAGTGTCAGGTGCTTGATTCAGCGCTTAGCAGAATTGATCCCAGGAGCTAAGAGCGCCCACCTACCCCCACATGTGTAAATGTCTCGTAAGACCAAAGAGTTTCTGGATCCAAACTACACGTACAAGCGTCGCGTTTGCTCTGAGAGTAAAGTGTGCACCTGACATATCTGGAGCAGCATCCCTAGAGTTACCCTGATGGAACGTCAACATACCACTGTAATTACCTTTTCAGTATAACGTCAGTGTTAGTGCAGCAAAGGGCCAAAGCTATGTGACTTCTGCCTGGCACTGAAGCTTGACTTTCTGTTTGTGTTTTCACTCGTCATGTTAAAAGGTGCAGTATGTAACTTTAGGTGTGTCAGAATGTAACTTTAGGTGTGTCAGAGTGCCCCTACCCGGACCCAGCAGAACCGGGTTTGAATCCCGCCAGTTCCCTGCATGTCTTCCCCTCTTTGCCCCATTTCAACTCTGTCTCTACAAGTCTATCTAATAAAGGAAAAATGCCAGAAAAAATATCTTAAAAAAAAAAAAAAAAAAGTTACTGCTTCACTGTTGTTGTATACATCAGCAGGGCCCCACAGTTCTCTCAACAAACAGTCTTATGGTTTGGTTACAGTTTGTTTTATGATGATACAATTATTCAATATTAAGAATAACATGTAGATCAAGTATGTTTTGTAAACAAACTGCAGGCTCCTCTGAGACTGCACAGTTCACCTTTAACGACCTATAGCTCCTTCTCAGTTACTTTCATCTCTAACAAAGTGCTGCTGCTTTTGCCAAAGTGTAGTATGAATCACTTCTTGTTCACCAGAGAATTATTCCAACATGGCACCTGAGTGCTGTTTGAAAAATAATAAAGGCTTCATGAATTGGCCCCCGCTGTGTCACTGATTAATACTTCAGTGAAGTGAGAGAGACTTGACTCCACCTCTGACAGGGTAAAGGCAGGGGGGGGGGAAGTGGATAAAGAACAAGTGGAGAGAGGGAGCAAAAAATAAAGGAGTGACTGGGCAAATGCAGAAATAGCATGCTCACCATGTACTGGACAGTAGAGCTGGACTTGCGTTTCTGTCCTCAGGCGAATGATGGAGCGATGGATGGATGGATGGATGGATGGATGGATGGATGGATGGATGGATGGATGGATGGATGGATGGATGGATGGAGATGGATGGTATAAGAAGAGGGGAAAAAAAAAGCAACCAATGACAAAAAGTGAATGTACTGGAACAAGGTGCAAGAGAGAACTTGTCAAGGAGGTTTTTGATCCGTTGCATGATCAGACTTTTCCATACAGCTCCGACAAAGCCAAAGATGAACAAGCGAACTCCAAGTGCTTCTGCGAAGGTAGGGAAGTGCAAGCTCAGGAAAGGTTGGAGGCTTAAGTAAGAAGTCATCAGGAAGAGGACGTATACAAGTGGTAAGCAGATCACAGAACATGTACTAACTTATAGAGAAACAAAAAGGATTGACTGTGACTGTGGGGAAGGTTTTATATGCAAAGTGAAACTCCTGTCTGTATTAATGATAATTAAAAATATTATTAAAAAAGTAAAACAGTGCAGGAAATGCTAACTTAAAGGCCTACTTCACCGGTTTGAATATGAAGGTGTATTGAATTCTGAGATCCTATGTAGTATAAATGTGCAAAAAAAATTAAAATCGGTTCATCCTAGCCTGAGAAAAGGCAGAAAGAGTGTTTTTTTTAACCCTATATTTCTCCTTCTCGTGACATCACAGAAAGAGAAATATAGGGTTAAAAAAAAACTTACTTTGTAAATATTACTGTGATGTCTTTTACTATGACATGAATTCAATACACCTTCATATTCAAACCGGTGAAGCAGGCCTTTAAGGGAAGTAGCTGGCAGCACAGGAGGCTGAGGGTGGGGTGTGCAGTGAAAGTTTGAGCGAGGTGCTACAGCTGAAAAACATCAGGTGCTATTACGCATTAAAAAAGCAGGTGAAGAAGAAGGAGAGGAGTGTCTTCAAGAGAACCAAAATGACTCGTTTAAGGAACAAACTGCTGTAAAAACAAGAAAAAAAGAGGGATGGAAGGAGGCAAGCAGGGTCGGCAGCAAAAAACGGAGAAGAAGAAGAAGAAGAAAATGGTTTGGGGCAAGTGTGTGGGGAGCCTGTTGCTAGGCAATGAGTGCGCCGCAGTGGAAGCGAGAGCGTCTATTTCTGTCGTCTGAGTTTCCAGGGTCCAGACTGGCAGCTATTCCTGGAGCCGGAGTCACATTCCCTCATGAACCCACTGAGCACCGACAGAGAGGGGGCAACTTCAGCACGCACACACATAGGCACACACAGACACACACAGACACACAGACACACACAGGCACACACACACACACACAGAAGTGAACCACACACACACACACACACACACACACACACAGACACACACACACACACAGACACACATAGACACACAAACACAGAACCAAACCACACACACACACACACAAAAGCAAACCACACATTTGGACACCCACGCTTACGCACCATCAATGCACAGGCATGCTCACACCCCCGTTTTGCGCTTTCAAACTGACAAACAAATGTGATGCATTCACACACACACTCAGTCACATTTCCGATAACACAAACACACATCTGGTATGTCCTCGTGAACGGGCGCAGAGCTCTGCCTGACATCATTTACAATGTTGAGAAGCAAAACCCATCCGTTTGAGTGTACACCATGTCCCGAGCTGGGCACACACACACACACACACACACACACACACACACACACACAACATTGGTGGAAGTTTTGCGTGGGACGTGTTGCTGCAGAGTGTGTATATGTGTGAGCGTGGGATGGTGCGAGAGCTTCATTAAAGGATTAACAGGAATGTGGGGTTAAAGACCAGATGGGGTGAGCAGCAAAAAGGAAGCAATGAAAGACGAGGAAGAGAGAGGAGAGAGAAATGGAGGGATGAGACGCAGAGGAAATGATGAAGGGAAAAAAAAACGAATGAAGAGAAGAGGGCTGACAGATGGTTACACTTAATAATGGAGTTGGAGAGGAGGAAACGAGATGAATAATGCTTCATCAAAATAAAGGGTGCTTTCAGAAGGATGTGCTACTTGAGGCCTGTGCTCTGGCAGACAACACGCACGCGCACACACACACACACACACCACACACACACACACACACACACACTAAAGCACATAACCACAGTAACAGACCTTAATGCATACACAGACACTTATGCAGAGTAAGGCTTTGGCTTCTTACAAAAATAAATTGTGAATAGTCCACAAACTAAAATATTAAGCAGCCCTAATACAGACACACCACCATCTGAAAACAAAGACCACAGTCTCCGCATACATCACAAGACATAACACATCCAAATAGACTATGAAAACAGGACACGAGAAAACAAACATATTCAACAACAGAAGAGAATATTGCATGGGAAAGTGAGATAACCAAATTAGGAAAGAAGCAAGTGGAGTAGAGGAAAAATAATAATGATGGAAACTAGACCATTATGACCCTTACCTTGACATCTGCCTTCTTGTTGAGCAAAGACTTAGCTGCTGTAATGACAAGCACAGGGAAAGATAACAGGTCAGAGGTGGAGATGAGCAGAAACATGGATTCACTATATCTGATTGAACTATAATCATCATTGAAGAAACTACATTCCTTTGACTCTAAAAACTATTTTTTATGTATTTATACGTATTGTCTTTTTTTAAGCAATGACTCAAGTAGCCTAGAAATGGCGCCTCAGCACGTCGCTGATAAACACTTAAACTGTGTTTAATAATTGCGGCACTGTGTCTCCAGCTAGATAATACTGCCACCTCCAGAATTCAGTAGATAGTAGGAATGGGTACAATGTGAAGAAAAAAAAATATAATAATAACAATTATTTAGCTTAGGTGTAATATCTATTAAATAATGTGCTTGGATACAAAGGATTCAACAGTAAGACCTGGGTATTAAGACTGAATTATGATGGAAAAGTTGGGCTCTGGTGTGTTTTTTATCCACAGCAATCAATACTGCATGTGTTTTAGAGCTCATTAATGCAATCACACAATCTTGGAGTCATTGAAAATCACTATGTACGTGATCACAGTGATGTACGGTCCAGATACAACCCAGGTTCCAAAAGCT
Source organism: Ammodytes dubius (assembly GCA_026122265.1). NCBI lineage: Eukaryota > Metazoa > Chordata > Actinopteri > Uranoscopiformes > Ammodytidae > Ammodytes > Ammodytes dubius. Next base: position 28,099,645 of record CM047507.1, on the reverse strand, counting down.
AGTTGGTCAGGTGGGCTTAAATAAATCTTAAAAAAGGTAATGTTTAGTCTTTCAACGACACAAGTGTTGCCATCATTGAAAAATTAAAATGCATTCCAATTAATGAATGTTATCTCATCAGTTCTTGTGCCATCTTTGCCGCGGTCCCCTCATGGCCTATGAAGGAAGCCCAAAACAAAGATCTAAACCCGACGATAAGCCCTGCCTTAGAGAACACTGTGGGGGCCTTAAAGAGGATTAGTCTTCAGTCTGCTCTCTAATGAAAGGTAATGAGGAGGTGAGTGAGAGGAAGAATGATACAGTATAGAGTCTAGACCCCCTAGTCCTCTGATGAGCGTATTACCCATAATCCTTTACAACAGAGGAAAGTGCGTGCAGACAACAGCAGACAGTCTGCGGGGCATTCACCATGACCGCGCTCTGCTAAACTAAAGCACGGAAAAGCTAGGTGGTCCAATCGCATTAGAGGGATTCACATTTACCCAGAGGGGCGCCCCAAAAATAAGAGCCGTGGCTATGCGTGAGGATGAGGGGTGTGTCTGTGAGCATGTAGACAGAGGATTAACACTAACATGACATCAGATGTTGACGAGATTGGACGAGCACGTGTGTGTGTGTGTGTGTGTGTGTGTGTGTGTGTGTTGTGTGTGTGTGTGCGTGGGTGTGTGTGTTGATTGCTTCAGAGTTGAAACCAAATGCACAAGGAGAATTGCTGCTGCATAGGCTACATGACAAAGAATTTTTTTTTTATTCTGGCACCTACTGTATTTCCTGTCAGTTCACGTCCCAGACTCCCCTCTTTCTTACTCCCCTTGACATTTCCCTTATTGGGACCTTTTAAGGGACTGAGTGCTTTTTCAAGTCTTATCAGATGCAATCACATCACAGCCAGCCACGTTACATAAAACACTATTTCTGGAAGTCTGGGATTTTTTTTTCTTTCGTCCTGTGTCTCTCTCTCTCTTTCTTTCTCCCTCCCTCCATCCTTTTTTTCTTTCTCTAAGACAAAACACCTCTCTGAATATTTCACTTCTGTTTCCAAACTCATCCAAAAGAAGCTACATTGAATTTGAAAGCCAACAATGAGTTCCATGAGAACTTCTATGGGGAAGTCATTTCTGTGTCCAGTTCAAGGTCTTTGGTTTAAATGTGCTGTGTGTAATATTACAGGGGTATTTTGGTGAAATCTAGTGGTGAAAGTTCCAGATTGCAATGCTCCCCTCTCTTTCGCAGAATTTACAGAAGCTAGTGGCCTTCAAGGACAAGGAAGCTAGTTACTGAAGATGGCATCATCCACCACTGCCTCAAGTCTTCCCATAATATCAAGTGAAGACGTCTTTAGTTTTTTTTTTCTATAGCACTTTTTCTTCATCTTCAAATAGGTGCATTTCCCTCACACAGCCACTTTATATAAAAACACGTAAAGCCCTTAAGTTTCTCTCGTTCTGTGCTAGAAACAGATATAAAATGTTCATTCTAAGGGGATTTTATAAAATGTATACAGTAACAAACACATACTAAATATTAAAGTATATTCCATTTCTACTAAGTCTGCTCTGAAAAACACTAAATTCCCTTTACACACTGCACCTTTAAGTTAAGTTACTTTAAGTTGAAAAATACACCACATCCTTTCAAGCAGACTTTTGAAGCTGTCCCTTGAAGAGCGAGAGGGTGATGGAGAGAGCCATACAGGGGAGAATACACGCTGACTGGTTTTATCATAGCTTTCTTTTTTACTTTACTTTCCTGCCTCGGTAATATAGTATCTGATGTTTGAAGTGCAAACTCAGCAGGTAAAGAAGGGGCAACCACCAGTGATACAGGAGCTTTACATAATCCAAGAGGGATGTGAGAGTGGCATGTATCTGCGCGGTTTATTGTTGTGCTGTTCTTTTTTCCCTCCCTCTTCCAAAGGGCTGGTTTGGTTACTGGGGGGAAAGAAATGGGGTCAGAGGAGTACAGTGTCAAGTTCATTCTCATGTATTTTTCTGATGGCTTGGCAGAAGAGGAGATGATATGAAGGGAGAGCAAATTGAAAGAGTAAGGAGAAGACGTATAGGATATTTACTTTGCTATTTTTCCAAATACCATAATTGTGTTACAGTGGCAAATTGGTTCTTGAAAAAAAAAAAAAAAAAAAAAAGGAAATCAAAAAATTGTTAAAATTCCAGTGATGATGAGTAAATCTCTGTAGAAACCTGAAAAATGAAGGTTAGTTTACATCAAACTTAAGGTGGGGGGCTTAAGTGGCGCTCCTTACCTTGCCACACATTACACATGAAGCAAGAACAGAGAGAGGGAGGAAGAGGTTAAAAAACAAACACAGCTATAAGAAAAAAAAATCCCGCTAAATAACATGCAAAGTGCAACTCTGCAAGAACCAAATGCAAGGGTGGGGCATGGATAGAATCACAAACAAAACTTTCTCTACACATCATCATGGCATGTTGGAAACCATGATGACACATTAAGAGATACTGTACATGCTCTGTACTTGCACAAGGACATGAGTGAGGTCAAGTAGACGGTGATTGTATTTATGTAGGATAGAGCGATGCCTCAAAGAAAGCCAGTATAGCCGAGTGAGGCTGATAGGGGGAGACAGCCCACTATAAATATTTGATTGGAGCCTAGTGTAAGCTGAGGGACACGGAGAGGACTGTGTGTAGTATCCCAGTGGTTTACAGAAACAAGGACACTGCCTGCCACTACTTCTGTCTCCTTAGCTCAATGCTAGATTTGTCGCGTTAAGCTTTTCGTCGTTTATGGGCTGCCTTGTTTATGCTTATTGAGCCATTATGTTGACTTCACATTTATTCAAATTTCCTCAGGGGATGTTGCTCTGTGCCAGCTGCATGTGAAAATAGATTTTTGTTTAGCCTTAGCAAGTTAATATGGCTGTAGCATGTCAGTGTGTGTTATCTGTGGTGGTTGCTGCCTGCTTTTGATGAGGTGGGTTCATAAATAGGGGCCAATGGCAGCCTTGTGTTCGTGCAATCAGTGTTGATTTGTCCAAAAACTGGTGATATTTTAGCTCTTAAGACAGTTGAGGACAGACAAAGTATTTCCCAAGTGCTGTCAAACAGAGCAAGGGTTTTTTTTAAACACAGCTTTTCCCAAACATCCTACTTTTATTTTGGATGAATACATTATTTTACTTTGCTTAACTGTATGAGTGTGTGTATGTGTGTTTGTGATTGAACTCAAACTCATCAGACATTCAACTTATTTCCCTCTATTTTCCAAAGCCCCGGGATATGTGTAAATCTTTTGCTCCAGTTGTGCAGACACTTTTTCACATAATTTGATTGTCTAATTATAACATGTTTCCAATGACTTTGTGTGCTATTGTGCTGACTCCAAAATGTGACTTGATTTCTCTCTGAACTACACAAAGGCTACAGAGGTTAAAATCAAAAGTTCAGTAGATGTGTGTATACCGCTTTATCATGTGGGAACATATTTTGATATAAATGTATACATTCTATATGAGAGCAGAGCTACATCTCAGCTCAGTCAGTCAGCGGACTACTATTGGATAAATGAGAAATATCCTTAATGCAAGAATTCAAAAATAGTGGATTGAATGAGAACCAGCCCAGCCTTGCATCGTCTGCAGAGTTGACCATGCATCCTAATCCCCCTCCCCCTGCCCCCCCCCCCCGTGTTGTAGCGCATGCACCAGTCCTGTGCCCCATGCAGCATTCACCGACGTATGCGGGCCGTTCCATCCTTAGAGTGACGGGGGGAAACTTTCCAGTGTCATTGTCAGACAGAGAAAAAGAAGAGAGAGGGAGAGAGGAGTGAGGGGGAAAAGTGAGGAATGAAATTACTATGGAAAGTGGGAAAGTGGAAAGTGGGAAAGTGGGAAAGTGGGAGGGTCTTGGTGGAGTTTTTAGAAAATGTACAGGGTGACCTCGAGAAATAACATTGACAAGAGAGGTAGAAATACACTGACATAATTGGAAACGGAATTGGGGTAAAAATGGAGTGGTGATGTTAGAGAGAAAACAGAGAGACAGGAGAGCCGTTTGGTTGGGTAGAGGCCATGCTCTGTGGCTGCTTCTAGAGATGATGGTGATGATGGGGTTGAATATGGGTCAGTGGCCATATATTGTGTTTTGAACATTTATAAGCGAAACTCTTCCTTGGATAAAAACTAACTCAAAATATAGCCTGTTTGCGGCAACTAAATTATTCCAAAACACAGCTCCCCGCTGGCATTTTCCACTTGTTATAATGTTATTTTAAACATTCTAAAATCCTTGTACTTGCCTTAAGATATGATAAGAGATTTCTGTATTTGTCCAACAGCGGAAAATTTAATGTTGGTGCAGCAGAGTCAGAGGCATATCGAATAAGTAAACAAGTGCACTGTATTGTATAAAATAAAAATAACCCATCAGTTAATCTCACTCTTCAGTTGTACTCATTGTTTGCGATGTATTAATAATAGTTGGATGGAAACATAGCAAATGATGGAGGGGAAGGGAGATGTGGTTTCAGCCATCATGCTCTGAGCTCCCATGCTGAGGAAAGGAGGAAGTGGGGAAGGCAGAGAAAACTGGAAACTGGTCAATGAAGAAAAGGGGAAGAATAAAGATTAAAGGTGGAGTCGGAGATTCTGGAGAACGCTTGTTGTTGTCAAAATCATGGAATATCCCTCACAAATCCGCTTCTAATTAACCAAAAGTGATTTTGACAACAAGCGTTCTCCAGAATGGCGACTGCACCTTTAAGTGTAGAATACAGGGGATGGGAGGGATAGGGGTTTTGGCGTGCCCTGGTTTGAGCCTCCATGCTACCTTGTTCCACCAGCCCTGCGGAGCTGCTGGCGGCTGCAGCTGCTGCGGCTGCTGCGGCCACAGAGATAGAGGCTGGGTTTGAAGTGTTCCTGCTGCCCACTGTGTTAGAGAGTCCAGCACATAGTCACAACCACAGAGGAGAGAGTTAGGCAAAGGCCAGACAGATGGAGAAAGGTCGGAGCGACATTTAAGAAAGGTTAAGAAAGGACAAGGGTGAGAAACAATATGGCAAAGATAAACAGTTAAGAGAAGAGGGGTTCACTTTGTGTATTGTACATAAACCGCTGACATGATCTGGCTGTGACACAAACCCTGCCACATGTTACACTGCTGAATGTCAGCAAGCAACATACACCCCAACCATCTTTGATGCCTGCAACTTGTGTATCTCTGAAAATAGTGTTAGTTGTGATGAGGATTACTGTGATGATACAGAATTCACTTCAGCAAATGTTAGTACATTTGAGATATGCAGCGCTCAGTGTGTGGTGTGTGTGTGTGTGGTGTGTGAAAGTTCGACAGCATGCTCTGTAAACTCTAGATACATATATAAGTCTTTGGTCCTATAAGACAAATAGGTTGTCAGTTAATTTGTCACAGTGTTTATAAGGCAATGCCCTAAACTTGCGGATTGATTAATGTCGGTTCACACGCAACATTAATGGGGGATACAAGAGTTAAGGCAACACACACTTACCAGAGAAATTTCGAGAAACCAGCATGGCGGTAAGAACGGCCCCCTGAGAAGAAAACAATTCAACAAATAACTCTTAACTATTTAAAACAGTAACATCAATTATTTGACATTTTTTATTGAGATGAAATTCCATCCTGCCACTGACTGTAAGTGATTCATCTATTATCCAGGCCATTAAAGCTTTTAAGAAAAATCAAAGCCCCAGCTCCCAGCAGGTGAAATGTCAATTTTATTGAAAGAAAAGATAAAGGGAAAAAAGTGTATTGAAATAGTTCCGCCAACACTCTTAGCTTGAAAGATAATCTTTGAAATGCGGAGTGCAGACTACATACTATCAAAGACCCTTTTATGAGCTATCACAAATAAAACTACCCCACAAATTACACAGAAAGACAGAGAGAGAGAGAGAGAGTGACAGAGATAGTGTCAGAGAGAGAGAGAGAGAAAAGAGGAGAAGAGAGAGAGAGAGAGTGACAGAGAGAGAGAGAGAGAATATAGCAGCTAATCTTTACTCCTCTCTTCTCTGGGGACATAATTTACTACTGGAGCTAACGTTTTATAGGGCTATAAAAACGGCACTGAATTGCAAATAGACCGTGGTATTTAAGAGCTGCAGAGGTGGAATAGCTAAATTGAGATGCCCTGCTGACATAACCATAGCAAAACTCATTTATGTGGGAGTCTTTTTTTTTTGTTCCAATGGAGCATGCTCCATTTCTTTGGAACAGATTTTCTTTAGAATTAGAGATGATGCCCTCTAGTTATTGCAGCTCCAGAAATAATGTCTCTCAAGCCCATTTAGAAAAAAAGAATCACACTCATACACTACACCTTTACAGTGTCAATCTGTGAAAATCAAAAGGTTTTTGTCTGTGTGTACACTCAAGTTTAGTTGGTGGTTGTATTTAACATTTCCTCAGTCTAAATAAGTGGAGGAATACACATAGGGCACATCGGGCAGTTCACTTTTTTTTTTATACATACTGTATATTAAAACTGAATCCCTGTCCTGTGCATTTTTCAGTGTTGTTGAAATGCTTATACAGTCTCTTAGATTTTCTTAGTTTTTGTTATGTAAAGGAATGCTAACCTTGCCAGTGTCCATTTATGTCTAAATCTGAAAAGTGACAACTGCCTCATGCTGATGGCATTTTGGTTTGTTGTCATTTCTTATTACTAAACTGTCAGCAATGAATCAGTGTAGAGGGGCGACTTTACAAGTAGGAACACCTCTGTTAGTAGATTCTTACTATCATTTCATATGACCTCAGTGTCAAAGTCAGGAGAGACAGAGAAGAGATAGAGAAGAGAGAGAGAGAGACAGGAGAGAGAGAGAGAGAGAGAGAGAGAGAGAGAGAGAGAGAGAGAGAGAGCAGAGAGAGACAGAGACAGAGAGAGAAGAGAGAGGACAGAGAGAGAGAGAGAGAGAGAGAGAGTGTGTGTGAGTAAACAGACCTTGAGTTTCCTCCTGGCGTTGAATTTCTTCAGGCACTCCACAGTCTCCTGTCTGTGCATCATGGACGCCACTGTGGACCGTTGCTGGGAGACGAGAGGAGATATAGTGGAGCAAGAGGAGATAGAAATAAGACATGGGTTAATCCAGGTTTGCTGTGATCCAACCACTTGTTTGTCCAAGTTTAAAAAGGTATTTTCTAGGCGTGCAGTAGTGCAACAAGAACATCTACTAATGTCTTGTGGTCCATCTCATGCGGGGGACACTTACGCAGACCCATGGGTGCTTGAGGGCCTCCTGAGCGGTGATCCTCTTGGCTGGGTTGATGGTCAGCATCTGGTTGATCAGGTTTTTGGCCTCTGGGGTGACTGTGTCCCACTCGGGTGAGGGGAACTAAAGGGACAACCAGAATCACATGTCTTAATGTTAAGTGTTTTTAGTGCTGAAACGATGAGTTGATAAGTTGATCGACAGATAATTTAAAAAATCTAATGAAGTAATTTTTCTGGTTTCAGTTTCTTAAATGTGACAGTTGGCTGTGTAGAGGCGGAAGGAAATAAAATTCTATGGAGAATCACAATGAAACTCACAATATGTTGATAGTGGTGAAACTCCATTATCAAATTATTCATGAATATCCCAGATGACTTGGAAAAAGCTGTGCAGCTCGCCAAGGTAGAGTCCTTTATTGACTTCATGATTTATTTTTTATTAACCTCAAGGGGGCGCTGCATCTTTCCAGTCACTCTTAAATCATAAACCTGTCACCATGGCTGAAGGCTTGGCTTGCACACTGAATCCACCTTTTTTTTATTGTTTTGTCACTATAGGACATAAATACAGTATATGATATGTTTCCTATCTGTATATAATCAAAATATAAAAATAGTTTCTAAACTAAATGTGAGATAAAGTGTGAGTTTATTGCTTAGTTTCTTGTCTGTCTTCCTTAGACATATTAAAAAAAATACATGCATCAGGGGTGACAGATTTTGATAGTAGGGATATTCTAAAATATCAGCTAAATATTTTATATCAGGCTAGATATGAACCAGGATATTATCGTACATTTTCCTTCATCATTTTAGCCACTACAGCCCCCTGTGGATGTGTTTTCCATAACATCAGAAGGCCAGTCCAAACCCAGCCCCATGCAATCTATAAAGAATATTGAACCCATCAGTCATTTGTGTTAGAGCAAAATTTTGAGATCTGTCTGTACTCCATGAGCACAAAATCATCCCTGCCAGAGACACTCTCTCTCTCTCTCTCGCTCTCTCTCTCTCTCTGACTTTAATGTGATCTAAGGCATAGCTCCCTCTCTCTTTCACCCCCTGAAATATGAATGAGGTAACGGTAGATATTACGTAAACGCTGCCAGAGGGGAACGGGGGTATTGGGAGGGGAGAGTTGACTCACATCGTAAGCCCCAGCCTTGATCTGTTGGTACAGCTTGTGCTGGTCTTCATCCCAGAAAGGAGGGTAACCCACCAGCAGGATGTACAGGATCACCCCTGAGACACACACACACAAAATTCAGTTTTGTATTGATGTACAATCATAGGATATGCCAATTGTGTGTTTAGTGTGTGTCTCTTTCTGTGCAACTCACCGCAGGCCCAGATGTCCACAGGTTTGCCATATGCCTCCTTCCTCAACACCTCAGGGGACAGGTACCCCGGTGTGCCAGCAAATCCTGCAGTAAATAAAGACACGCACACAAAAAACACATACACACACAGGCGCAAACAGGCGCACACACACACACACAAAAATAATTCCTCTATAGATTGATCTATAATTGCACCTATACATTTCACATGTCATATTGCTTATAAGCACACACACACAGATAAACACATAAGCACAAATACAAGATTGATTGACATGCTCAAGGCAACAGATTGTGTATGTTCTCTCCTTGGATCCGCTTGTAGAGAAAGCAATACAATCTTCCATTAACTAAGTCCTTTAGTCCTATTCATCCATATTGTGGACTGAAATCTTTCAGACAGATTTAAGCTTCATTGTGAAGAACTAGTACATCTCTTGTTGAGGAAAGCCATGGATGTGATAACTCAGGGCTACAGATGTTTGCAGTACAGATCCAGGTATCTAAAACTGGAAGGTTAACCCCACTCACTGTTGCAAATAAATGCCAATGTACAAACAATGACTTTTAGTACAGTGGATCTTAAAGATCAGTTTGACATATCTGATAAACATTCAAACTCTAATACACACTTCTCGGCACCAGATCAAACAAATACAAAACACTACAAACACAATCTGAAATATCTTTCATGGACAAAGAAGTGGGCTAAAAGGACCTAACACTGAAATGTTAGATAACATTTATGAAGCAGAAATATACAGTAGAATCTGGGGCACACACACACACACACACATTAACAAGTCCTCTTCCACGACCACAAGAGGGGCACACAAAGAGAAATGGAGCACGGAGAAGAATTTAGTCATCTTTTCTCTCCTACAACAAGCAATTCTATTGAAAGCCAGCACAATATCAGGACTTCGACTATCAGCCAATATAACTAACACCTTTAACATAGAGATTAACAACTCTAGTCACAATGAGTCCCTTACTATCTTAAGATAAATACATAAAAACAGATGTGAACAACTCCTGTATCTTGCTGTATACATACCAAACCAGGCCTGCTGTTCCCCCTGCACCTCAATGGCCAGGCCAAAGTCGGCCAGCTTGACTGCAGCGTTCTTACATTTGCTTGCTAGGAGCAGGTTCTCTGGCTGGAGTGGGGAAAGAGGAGAGAAATAAGGTCACCGAAAAATGTTTTGAAATGAAGGATGGGGCAAACATAACAAAGACACACTGTCCTACTGAGGGGAAAAGAGCTGGAGATGTTTTAGCTATGCATGCACAGAGCTTGCAGTGGGGTTCACCTCATACAAACACACACACAACACACACACACACACACACACACACACACACACACACACACACACACACACACACACACACACAGACACAGAGACACACACAAAACACACGGACAAAAATGTCACTTAAGTTGCATGGAAACATAGAAATCCATACAATAAAAGTATTGTATAGCTTTATGTGTCATTGCATTCCCAGTAGGTTTTGCAGTGCTTCCTGGTACTGTCTTCATGTGGCGTGTGTTCTATAGGCTCCAGCTCTGTGGCCCAGATAACGCAGTCAGCCTCATTTTTCTCTGTCAGAGGAGGGCTCTAATAATGGGACACTATCCCCACCGGCCCCTGCTCCTCTTCCTTCTCACTACATCTCTCTCAATCTCACTTCTTCACTGCCTCTGTGAAAGCACAATGGAAAATAACTACCAATCTGGGTGGAAAAAATGTACACGAAATGTAACGTGTGACTGTTTTTATCAAAAGATGGGGTCAGTGATTCTCGAGAATGCTTGTCGATGAAATTACTTTTTGTCAGAATCAGTGACTATCTTCTCACGATCCGCTACCTGTCCGTTCTGTGTGTGTGCTGAAAAAAACATCCAGTGCCTAGAATCTGTAAACACGCATGTTACTAGCTATGGCGGGCCCCCTTTGTTGACGTACCAGTTTACAGAGCCTATAGGCTGTGTTTTGGCTATACAAAAAGTGACTATGCAAACAGCAACACCCGGCATGCCATTTGTTTGACTGATGTTTATCTTAAATAGCGTTGCACTTGTGCCAAGTGATTTGCATTTTACAAAGGGCTTCTATGTATTGAACAGAAACGTGGTGTATTGTTACTCGCCAGACGCTTTATTTGCTATTCGCTTTCAAACTTTGCAAGGCTCAACTTCTGTACTGTGTTTTCTGAAATGCACCACTGTTAACAGGAACAAGCAAGCACACGTACAGCATGGTGGAAAATGAGGACATCATATCTAGGCTACATTTCTGTCACTGCAGCAGCCTCTTTGCCCCTCTATTCTCTCCCCTAATTTGTTTACACAGAAATACTCTGTATTTGAATTGTAGATATTTAAAAGTGTGCATTTATAGCCCTTTGAGGCCACAGGTAAAATAGAAGGAAATGGGCGAGAGAGAGGAGTGAGTGAGTGAGTGAGTGAGTGAGTGAGTGAGTGAGTGAGTGAGTGAGTGAGTGAGTGAGTGAGTGAGTGAGTGAGTGAGTGAGTGAGTGAGTGAGTGAGTGAGTGAGTGAGTGAGTGAGTGAGTGAGTGAGTGATCCAGTAATCCTAAGGCGCTATGTCTATACCTTGTGTCATCACATTGCCCCAGCTCTGACACTCGGTAAGGCTTTTCACTATTGTGTAAACGAAGGAGTTTTAGAACTTGCCAACACTGCAGCGGTAAGATAATCCCTGAAAAAGGATGTGGGTGGAAATTCTGATGAAACATGTGCTTCCATGTTGCTTGCATAAACGCAATGCAAAACATCCATGCCACTTAACAGGTTCTGGTAGCACCCGCCATCACATTTTGACATGAGCACATCCTTCCCCTCTCCCATCTCTTACACACACATACTGTACACTTGAGTATGCACACACAGCTGAGCACACTGCGGTTAGAAGAGACTGCTTTGGTTGAAAGGTGGAGAGGGAGATGGAGAGAGCTGTGTTGGAGAGCAGTTCATGAGTGGGTGTTTTTTTCAAATAGAATGAATTTCATATCTCTCTCTCTCTCTCTCTCTCTCTCTCTCTCTCTCTCTCTCTCTCTCTCTCTCTCTCTCTCTCTCTCTCTCTCTCTCTCTCTCTCTCTCTCTCTCTCTCTCTCTCTCTCTCTCTCTCTCTCTCTCTCTCTCTCTCTCTCTCTCTCTCTCTCTCTCTCTCTCTCTCCTCTCTCTCTCTCTCTCTCCTCTCTCTCTCTCTCCCTCTCCCTCTCCCTCTCCCTCTCCTCTCTCTCTCTCCCTCTCTCATTCGGTTGCTCTGTCTGATGTGGAGCTGCTGCAGAAGTCCTGGCTATTTCCTTCAGAGGCTAAAATAGACCTCCATTAAGATGTACGCACACTGCTGTAGTGTGGAAAGAAAAACAGGCCCTAACTCATTTTACCTTAAAGGAATCAAAGGTCAGGACTTGTTTAAAAAAATATTATACCTAACCTAAACCCAACAACTAAAAAAACTCTTATGGAGTTTCTAGAGAAATCCTCTGTCTTATATAGAGCCTTTACACTGTCAACATAAAATAGTCTTAAACTGAAAAAATAGAAGAAAAATAAATAAAGTAAAGAGGCCACTGTAGCCTTTCTTAAAGTACTTTGTGTTTTAAATATTAATTATTCTCAAATAATTAAATTTATACTTTATCCTTTCCTTGTGTGTGACCACAACTACTCTCAGATTGACATACATACAGTATGATCTGGAAGGCATTAAACTTTCAATTTCTGAGATGACAAAAGAACAACCTCCTATTTGCTGTAAAGTCTGAACCATATAACATATAATATTTTTGGCACACATATTAAACTGGTTATCTGTGTTGTCATCTCATTTGCCAATTCCCCTATTTGAAGGCATCTTGTCACCCAGGCTGTCCTCAGTCATCACACTATGACCTATTGCATGAAATGCTCTCCGATGCTTGGGTGTGAAACCAGAGAGGCGTGGCGGCTATATAAAGAAATGGCCACAACACTTCTGATAAACACAACACAAGCCTTTGCTGGAATGCTGGGACTGACATTTGCATAGAAGAGGTTCTACAGAGTGCACCACGGACAGACACAACATACAGGCATGCACGCACAAATACACAACAGGGTAGAAACACTGCCAATTCATTCACACACAGCTTATCAATTGTAAGGTGCTGTTTTGTTTGAGGGTTAACATTTTAAAGCCAAATTTGAACACTTACAAACCTAGGCAAAACTCCAATTGTAAACTGTAAGTCAGTTGAGAATCAGCAACCAAATTTAACAAGGCTGTTTGCTTGCAGAAATTCAATTTAAGCTCAAGGAAAAATCCTTGAGAGCAAAAGTTAACATGAACCACCATGTGACGTACATGTACAGTCTACTAAAATACATCCATTAAGCAATCCCACAGTTCTGAGAAGCTCGTTGTAACCCGTTCAAAGTTGGTAGCTACTGGCTCTCATTTCAAACCCTAAAAAAGACTCAACGCTATACCAGCCAGACGGCCAATACAAACAAATGGCCGAAGAACATCACAAGTCAATTGACGGTAGTTTACAGAAACCGAGGGGTCATTAATTGATCTATAAAAGGCATCAAAACCCACCAATGTAATCTCATAATCAATATTATAATTATATTTGACTAGTAATTGAACCAGAGGTCAGATTTAGTATATCCTCCTTGGCTACCTTGGATGGCCTGCTGCTTCTGTGCAATGAAGAGATCCAGTTCCAAAAAGGTTACAGTGCGGTGGCATTGGTCAGACGGCATGACCAGCATGGCATGCCTGAAATCTCCACAGACTGGGGGGGTCGGTGTTTACACAACAGGAAAAGAAGGTGACGGCACAGGGCTGCAGGCCGGGTATCCAGGGCACAGGCAGAGAAAAAGGTCCCTGGAGGTATTTGACACTAGCAATGGTGATGGCCACACAAAGCTGTAAGGGACGGTTCTAGCTCTAAATAGGTGTCTCGAGTAGGACTGCACAATAAGCAATAAGCTTTTTGGACTGTGTACAACCAGCTATTGTGCAGGGCAGGGGGCCTAATTGCATTATGTAGGGTTACCAAGAGAGCCATTTGTATCTCTATCAGAATTCAGGGTGGAATGGAGATGATTCGAAGTCCTGAGGCTTTGCAAAGTGACATTACGTCCACAAACATAACACACACACACACACAGTTTCCCATTTACTCACAACATAGATTACACAAATAGAACACTCACAAGCCCCCGTAACAAATACATATAAAACACACACACACACACACACACACACACACACACACACACACACACACACACACACACACACACACACACACACACACACACACACACACACACACACACACACACACACACACACACACACACACACACACACACACACACACACACACACACACACACACACACACACACACACACACCACACACACACACACACACACACACACACACACACACACACACACACACACACACACACACACACACACACACACACACACACACACACACACACACACACACACACACACACACACACACACACACACACACACACACACACACACACACACAGTTAAAAAAGGACAGCAAGGCGATGGCCATCACTCACCTTCAGGTCCCGGTGCACCACACCGCTCTGATGGCAGTGAAGCACCGCCTCCAGGATCTGCTGGATGCAATGACTGCATGCAAACACCAAGGAAGGAGGGGGGGGGGGCGCATGTTAGTTTGAGCAGAGCTACAGTCCCGTGCACAGGCCAGGGGAGAGGGGGAGGGAGGGAGGGAGGGGTAGGGGGGTATGATGGAGGAGTGGGACTAGGAGGGGATTAAGAGGTACTACAGGTGTTGAAAGGGCTCTTCTGTTGCCAGGCGTCACACTCTTTGGCTGACCCACAGGGGAAGCACACACACACCAGGGTTATTCAAATTGAGCCAATCAGGGTCCGCTCATACAGCTTCCAACTAGTTAGCCAGATAGGCTAGGCTAGGTTGGCTAACCAGTGTGGCCCAAATGTAAGTCCTTCTGTTTTCTGAGATTTATATCACTAACATTAACGTCAATTACACATCCTGTAGTGCATCAGTGAGGTGTCTACGGGGGTTTGGCTGAAGCTATGGGTTAGCCAGGAAGGGCACGGCTGTGGGTGCACTGCAACAGAAGATTCCTTATTTGAATGAGTCGATTTTTTTGCAATTATTCAATGGATATATTCTTCGTCTTAGGTACTAATAGACATAAGAAAGATTTTGCCAGTGTCTAGTTGGCTTAAGGTGTATTCTAGATACCCCACGTCCGTCCATATTTTACCCAGCAGACCTAAGGTGATGAAAGAGAGTGTGAGAATGTGTCCGGCCGTTGGGGGGGATGGGGGGGGGGGCACAGAAGGCGTTGATGAAGGAGGTAAGGGAAGGAGTGAGTCATTGTGCAATTAATAACGCTTTAAGGATGTGTCTGGGATCAATGCCACGTCTGTTGCCAGCCAAACCAGCCTCCGCCGACAAGAGCTGTCATTCTGATGTCAGTTAGCTACCGGACACTAAGAATATAAAACTCAAAAACTGTGGGAGGGACATTCAAGTTTGAGTCTATGTAGAGACTACATGATACATCGGACCGGGGGAAGAATTGATATGTATGCGATGAGACAGATAACGAGTATATGTGTGTGTGTGTGTAGGGCCATGTACAGTACAGTAGGGTTTAGATGGGAGGACAAATGCAGAGCAGTGCATCTGTGCTGTTGGGTTGTGTGTGTGTGTGTGTGTGTGTGTGTGTGTGTGTGTGTGGACAAAGGTTCACCATGCATGTGTGCTTCCTGTGCACTGACACAGTCAAACGCTCAGAGGTTTGTTTGTGTGTGAGACGTCGGTGGTTGTGAAACTTGCATTCCTGGGGCCAACTTGCATTTGTCTTTGAATCCCAAATGCAAACCATGTGATGTCTTTGGTTATTTTAAACAACTTATTTTTGTCTAACCAAAAACTTCCCGTCATCTGTCTAGACTTAGTGTGCAACTAGTATGAATTCCCTGGACTTCTAAATAAATACCCTCAAGATGTATTGTGGTCAAACTTACTAGCTAGACTAGCAGCCTAACAATTAAAACTATCAGCAACTTTAATCCAACAAACACATAGGGCATTGAAGGCTGGTTTACAGTAATATGTTACAATAAAGCACGAGTCTGGATTGTCTGCAAAATATTACAAGATTAGAGAAACAAGATAGAGGGAGATAAGGGAAAGATGGTTCTAAAGTTCAGGGCTATGAATTAGCATCCTGTGTCTTGTTTCTAAAGGTCTCCGAATGAATAAATACTA
The DNA here is from genome assembly GCA_026122265.1 of Ammodytes dubius. NCBI lineage: Eukaryota > Metazoa > Chordata > Actinopteri > Uranoscopiformes > Ammodytidae > Ammodytes > Ammodytes dubius. The sequence continues at coordinate 28,083,728 of CM047507.1, read as the reverse complement.
GGCAGGTCACATTTACAGCCCAAATGCTAAGAGCTCAGTCTGTGTGCACGTGTGTGTGCACGTGTGTGTGCGTGTGCGCGTGGGTGTGTGTGTGTGAGTCCTGAGTGATCACTAGAAGCCAACATGAGCATGTGGTTTCAAAATTACTTCTATGCAATGTGTGTGCACTCTCATTCACCCATTAATGTGTGCCTGTCCATATGCATGCAGTGAAGTAAGTGTGTGTGTGTGTGTGTGTGTGTGTGTGTGTGTGTGTGTGTGTGTGTGTGTGTGTGTGTGTGTGTGTGTGTGTGTGTGTGTGTGTGTTCATCCTCCCCCACTTTGTCAGCTGTTGAGCTCTGTAACCCGCGGGGTGAGAATCCTCTGCATGCGTGTGTGTTTTTGTGTCCGTGCTCCATGGAAGAACTATCAGCCCAAACGTTGCCGTGTTAGCGAGCAGTTAAGAGGTGGGCCTGGTGCGGATATCACACCCAGTAATTGCTATTTTTTAAGATCCACTATTTCCTTTAACCCGTTGTTTTAAGTCTAGACTGAAAGCCAGTCTGCTGTAACGAACAGCAAATAAGTAAATCAAAAGTCAGTTTCATAATATTAGCATATTTGATCTAGAAAACTTATTCCTGGATTGTACAAACATTATTTACTTCCTTGTAACATTACAGCAGCAAACCCAGCTAATCATTTTCATTTACCTAATAAGAAATATATCATATTATTATAAGTTTTTAAGTTTTTTTCAACACTTTGTACATAAACAGTGTTTTTGTGTGTAGTGTTTGTCTTCACGGTATTCTTCAAAGAGGAAGTCAATAATTATGTCTACAGATCACTGCCACATGAGTTTACCATGGGACCTTAAATAATCTCTTCTTGTTTTCCACTCTGCTGCTGCAGAAGACAGATGGTGCAGGTGGCAATAAAGTAGATGTTGAACTTGTACATTTTTAAAAAGGTAGTATTTTTTTTCTTTGTGAACTGAAAATAACTGTTATACAATTTCTTACTGTCTGTAATGAAAAGTGAACTTACAGAAATAGCTCCCACTGCTTGGAATCAAATCACAGCAGTCATTTTAGGATTGTCTTCTCAAGAATAACAGTGTTATTGCCACAGCAACTCTGTCAATACTGCCACTTATTATATACAAAAAGGCAGGCACCTTAAAGAGGGCAACTTTTAGCCATCTTGGCTTACATTTTGTTTTGTCAAAATGTTTAAGTGGGTTTAACTTCTAATATCCTATATCTGGTTAAAGGATTCTTAAATCAAAGACACTTAGCTTTAACTTTAAATTAACAGTCATGAATTTGTGAACCAGAGAGGAAAGTATATAAAAAAAACTCCTAACGATTTACTATGGAACTGCTGGTTTAAAATGTGAATCATATGGAGGTGTTATTCAACTTCATAGGCAAACCACCAGCTCAGAAGAATCAGAAGGCTTTTGAGAATATCCGTAAACACAAGAAATGTTTCAAACACACACCGCGGTTCTTATGTTGTATTTTCCTTTCAGCCCCCCAACATCTAAACGCTGCATGAGCGCGCACTGGATGTGTTATGACGCTGTCTTTGAAACGCAGCGATCGTTAGAATAAATATAATAAACGACTGAAAGCCAGTAAAAAATGGAGGACGAGGCGGGGGAAAAATCTATAAAGCTCATAATAAATAGAACTGCGGCTGTTTCCTTTTACTATAGCCTGGTGGGAGCAATTGATGGTTGTATGGGCATGTGTATACACTGGATATGTATTACAACTTCAGATTTATGTGTGCTCGATGTGGGGGATTTATGTTGTGGTGGGGGGGGGGGGTGTGTGTGTGTGTGTGTGTGTGTGTGTGCAAGACGCTCATTCATTGATTGATCTGCCAATAAGTCAGTGCAACAGGAGCTTTTTTTTTTGCAGTTTGTTTGTAGAATGATTGATAAGATTGTAAGAGGGTGGATGGATGGATGGATGGATGGATGGATGGATGGATGGATGAGAGGGGAGGGGAGTTAGGGGTGGTTGAGGGCAGGCCATAATCCTTCAATTAGAGAAAACAAACAAACAGACAACACAAAAAAATAGACAATTCGACACAGGCGGACATTAGATTTAGCAACTGACAAGAACAACACGGAATAGACGAGACGGAGGAGGAAGATAAGGAAGAAAGGAAGGAAGGTAGGAAAGGAAGCAGGCAAAGGATTGTGGGGATGCAGATTCTCCTCTACATATACTAACCTTCAGGTCTCTGTGCACTATGTCATGTAGGTGAATGTGATTGACACTGTCTAGAATCTGATGGATACAGTGACTGTGAAGACAAAACAGAGAGAGGAGGAGGGATGGTGGGTGGGGTGTGAGAAGATGGATGGATGGATGGATGGATGGATGGATGGGTGGATGGGTAGATGGGTAGATGGATAGATGGATAGATGGATAGATGGATAGATAGATGTGGATATACAGAGATGGATGACAGTGCAGAAGAGTGACGGATATCAGGGCCAATGCCACATGAACAAGACACATATTTAAAGATGAGGAAAGTGTAGGTTAGATTAGAGGAGGCCAAGTTACAGTGAGATGCCAGTGGAAATAAAGGAGGAGGAGGAGGAGGAGGAGGAGGAGGAGGAGAGGATGGACAGATAGCAGGCGGAAGACAAAGGAGAAATGGAGGAAGAGGGAGAGAGTGATGTGGTGAAAGATGTTGGGAGGGGAGTGGAGTGGGTGGAGGAGACAAAAAACGGTTGGATTTGCTTCTTCTTCTTTTTTTAAACATGATGAGAGACAACAGAAGCAACAGCAATACAACCCGCCAGACACCAAGATCACAACAACAGAGGGAGAGAAGAAGAGAGGAGAAAAGAGGAGAGGAAAGCAGAGGAATATAGAAACCAACAGAAAGAAAAGGTGATTGATTTGGAAAGAGAAGATAGGAAGTTTTAAGATATTTTCTAGGTATTGTAACCTTTAGTTGCCCGATGTAGAGAGACACAGTTGAAATGGGGAGAGAGAAGGATGAAGTGCAGTAAATGGCCCGGGTCGGATTCGAACCCGCGACCACTGCGACAAGGACTGAGCCGATGTGGTACACGCTCTACCCACTACGACAAGGAATGCACTGAAGATATAGGGAGCTTTTTGAAGAGCAGAGAGAGAGAGATAATAATACAGTCGTGCATAGGATGAAACTGAATCATAGAAGACTGGTGGGCTGATGCCAGGCTATTTTTCCATCACTCATAGGAAAACACATCTGTGCTGCAAGAGATACGTGGTGTGTGTGTGTGTGTGTGTGTGTGTGTGTGTGTGTGTGTGTGTGTGTGTGTGTGTGTGTGTGTGTGTGTGTGTTGTGTGTGTGTGTGTGTGTGTGTGTGTGTGTGTGTAGGCTTGGTGCAATGAGAAGAGTGTAATGTGCAGAATATGTGACTAATAGCAGGAGCAAAGAGACAGGCAGCCTGCAGGATCCACACCCACACTGTGTCTAGTGAGTGGGAGGAATGAGAGAGAATAAAAAGAGATAAATGCATATTGCTTATAAGCACACACACACACACACACACACACACACACACTTACTTCTGTACACACAAATCAATGATCTTGAACCTTCGTAGCTAAACATACATGACCCCTACTCTATAACGTTACCCAATGAGGTCAATCATAATTGGTAATTGCATAGCACGAGTCAGGAGATCTAATACAATCCTTATTTCAAATGTATTTATTTTCCCACCTTGCTGCAGTGATGTAATGTAGTTCAGGGTGTGTAGGGACACTGAAATGTAACAGTGTAAGACCCAGTATCACTGATGTCTGCCACAGACTTATTCTACAGTCTGAGACCAAGAGTAATGTGCACTGAAGATGTAAAAAAAATGCACCGATATGGTCAAACAAAAAAGTAGTCATGCTCCAATAGCGAGGACTTAATGGTGTCATGGCAGGAAAGCATTAATGGGTACACGGACTAAACTTTTGCTGTAAGTTTAAACATTTTTCATTGTGCATTACACAGTTTTCAGAATTCATCATAAGTGATTCCTTATCCTGTCCCCATATTGTGCATCTATTCTTTCAGAGAGTGTGTGCCTCTTGACTTAGTTACACAAGATCCTCTGAGAACAAAAGCTATTTTCTGCTTCCTTCTCTGCCCTCTGTTCACTTATTCACACTTGTCCTGCTGTTTTGGGGCTGACTTTTTGCACTTTTGGTATAAAGCGAAAGCGACGGGCAACATTACTGTATGCACGCATGAACACAAAGGCTTGACCTCAGCGCGACCCATTGTGTAAGGCATTTAGAGAAGAGGAGAGCATCTCCCAAACCCACTCTATTGTTTGTTCATTTGTGTGCGTTCCTCTAATATCTCCCTGTCCCAAACCATTGTGTCATTCTAGAAGGCTACTCTGCTCATGAGCTCCTGGTGTGCAGCCCCTCCGCACTTGCCAAAAAATGTGACTCGCTCAGCAATTTGAACAACAATGTCCCACTATTCTCTACAGGGAAGTGAAGAGATACTGGGAGGAAAATCAAACCCAGAATCAGGCTCATGTCAAGAGAGGGCACCTTCTCTTTACTATGCTTCATTACACAGACATAGGATAGCTTTATTTAAATAAGCTATCATATGTCTCTGTATGCTTTGAAAACTAAAATAAACAGTGTTGAAATAAAGCATGTCCAAGAGTATGTGTAATAAAACAGAATCAGAATGAGAAACATTTCCGTAAAGAGGTTTCTACAAAAAAAAATTGATAATCTTGAAAAATATCTCACCATGGAAACTAAAGTTTGGAAACCATGGCAGCAATTAGTTAAAGATACAGATATTTTGGCCAAGGGTTGGTGCACAAAACAGCTGCTGTGTAAAAAGTGTTACTAACATAAATCAGGTGGATTAGAAGCTCATATCTCTGTGTTTGCTGAATATGTAAGGTGGTATGTAGGTCATGGTTTCCTTACATTTGATAGGAAATATGTTTTTGTCCTCCTTTTCATTGAAACACTATTGAGGAGAGATAACGTTGTGACAGTGGGCGACAAGGTGTGATAGAGCACTGTGTGTGTGTGTGTGTGTGTGTGTGTGTGTGTGTGTGTGTGTGTGTGACACTAATTATCGTAACTAATTAAAGTCCCATTTCTTGCTGGTCTCTGAGGGAGGGAGGGTGGGACTGGCCTGAATGACATTCAAGGGAGGCGAAAGTAAATTGATTGTGTATTTGTGTGTGTGTGTGTGTGTGTGTGTGTGTGTGTGTGTGCATGCATGCGTGCGTGTGTGTGTGTGTGTGTGTGTGTGTGTGTGTGTGTGTGTCTATGAGCTGGAGATAAGTACTGCAAAGGTTACAAGGTGGGTGGGTGGGCACCAGAGCATTCACTAGGGGCTTAGAGAGGCAGTTATTAGTACAATAGCATAAGGTGATTGCCACAACACACACACACACACACACACACAAAAGAGTGAGTAGTCTACCATTGTGAACGTCTTGTGCTTCACTTCAGCCTTTGCTCACTGGCAAACATATGACTGGACCATGCCAGGCCGAAGCAGAATGTCTTTGGCATCAGACATATGGAGAAATGTGCAATTGGCAGTTGCTGTAGACGGCTCAATATGCAGTTTTTGGACAAAACAACAACTGTCCTTCTATGTACACGGGAGATGAACAGGCCAAAACTGCCACAAATAGGCTGATTGAAATACTTGACTTGTGCAAGATTTGATTTCTATAGACAGTGACTTTTAAACTGTCTCAATGATGTCTGGCAGGCAACTTTTCTTTGGAGAAAATTAATGACTGCCATGTAAGAGCTAAAAACAGAAAAAGATAAACATTTTTATGGATCTAAGATAGACCCAGCTGAAACTTTATCTTCCAGTATAAATGAGAAACTAATCTGTTGCAGCTTTGCAGGTGCTCCACGGTGCATAGAAGCAAGATGTTCTTGAAGATGTATGGCCGTGCTTTATTATTAAAGTTACAACAGCGAATGGCCTCTGTAGCGCTTACAGTGAGAATAAGACAGATTAGGATGCTTACAATCTCATAAATAACAGAGCTATAGCTTACCTGTTGTCATTGCTTTTTCTGTTAATTATTACACCACACACACACACACACACACGCACACAACACACACACACACACACACACGCACGCACGCACCCACAAACAATTTATCTCTCTCATTCTCTCCATGTATAAATTACGTTTGTTTGTGTGTTTAAATGAGTCTGTTTCTGCAGGGCTGTCGGCGTGAGTCATGCATCAGAGATGAAGCAACTGAAAGTCAGATTTCTACATTCTACAGAACATCTCTGTCTGTCTGTCTGCCTCAGATACGTTCTCACCATAACTAAACACATTACATGAATACATTGATGCAGTATTGCCTGGCAGCAGCAGCACTAATACAACCACAACATATATCTAATCCATCCAATGAGCCAAACAGGCCCCCCAGTGTGGAAAACTATAGAATAGGCCATATGATCAGGTTTGATTGAATTGGTGATGGAGCTTAATGCAGACACAGCTTCCCACTTTGCCCCATATAGCAGAAAATATCTGTTGAGGATATTGAAATGGATATTTATGTATTATTCATTAATTCTTTCATCAAATGTTACATAGTGGATGTTTAGGGCTTTAAGCATTTTAAATGCATATAATACAAACTGGTTACAAATCCAGTGAGCTATACTCTGCTCAAATTACAAGTTCACTGTTCTCAAGCTACAAGTCAAAAGGCTTCGGACTTGAGACCAGTGCTAAAAACAACTTTACTTTGCCAAAATGCCAAGAATTTACACAATATCAGACTATTATGTTTCACTTTTACTGTTGCTGAATGGACTAACACCCACATCACAACTGTCGCTTTTTTAAGTATCTCTCTCTCTCGTCTCCCAGCCTATTGTCTGTCCACCCCCCACTACTCCATTTACTCTTGGCTAAAGTGAACCGTGTTTGTCCATGAGTCAGCACAAGTGGTGGGAGTGAGATATGGTTTAGAATGTAAGAATGGTTTTGCCTTACCTTTAGCACTATTTAGAATCTATTTATTGTATATATTTCTTTTTTTCAATCTCATCTTATTTGATCCTTTTGTACTTATTGCAAATTTGTACTTGTGGGTCGGAGAGCAACGCAATTTCTATTCCTCTGTATTTGACAATAAAGATTGATAAAAACAAAACAAAATTAGAAGGTGATAGTGTCTATACACACAAACACTAGCGGTGGACAGGGGCCGGTTTCCCGATAACGTCATCTCTTAGCGCTACGAAGACTCCTACGAAGACTCCTACGTTATGACTTACCAAAGTTGTTTACCTCTGTAGTCGTGGTTCCCGAACCGTGTCTTAGGAGAAGCACTCCTTACGTCGTTCGTACACTGCTGAAATCGGTTGCTCCGAGTTCGATTATCCATTTCCTGCTCATTTCATGCGCAGCTGCATCTGTATGCTGTCTAATCAAATCTACCCGTGCATTTCTAGTGTAATAATATAAAGTCATGAATTAGTTTGTTGAATCATCATCTGTGTTTTGGAACTCTTGTTTTATAATCTAAGTATCTTTAAGAACACTAATCACGTTACTTGGTGGGTCAGTAATGAAACTGAAAGTAGATATAATATCGCCAATAGCCTATATAAATAAAAACAGACGGCCCAAACAGCGTCCAAATGAGCTAAAATCCTAAATACAATAAACAGTAACATGGCACACTTATTTTAAGGTAAGCTCTAATTGATTATTAATTCATTTTTTCGCACGTTTACATGTTTTGAGGCGGAGGATCCGACGCACTCTGCGTAAAAAGTAGGCTACTTGTTCATATATTTTGAACACTTTGTGAATCAGAGTTAATGGTATTCTGCTAAAATATATAATAGCCTAAGCCTACTTTAAATATAGGCCTACGTGATATACACTATACAGTTGGATCGTTTTTAACAGTTTGTTATTAAATACAGTCATCGCTGTGTCCGTTTGATATGAAATACAGTCAGATTTATTAGTTAAATTACACAAGTGAGAGCTGAAACATCCATACGGTAGAGCTAAGAAGGCTCTGAGGGCGCTCCAGACCAACCTTACCAACGTATGACGTACGAAAGAGATTCGTAGCAAAGAAGGTTTCGGGAAACAGGCGAAACGTTAAGTAGGAACTCTACGTAGGGGTTACGAATGACGTAGCGTTAAGAAGGCTCTAAGAAGGCTTTGGGAAACCGGCCCAGGACCGTTTTGTTTAGTTTTGTTCTGTTTAACACTTTTTTTCATCTCTCTCGCTGTTAGACTGAGGGAAAGCACAGAGGGAAAATGAAAGGGGGCAATATAACAGTATAGGTGTGTAGCCTGGACCACCTGCACCAGCCAAGCTAATTGGATCATTTAAAGAGACACTTACTTAAGGTTAGACCAATTAGCATATCCTGTTATTTTATAACGAGTACCAGCGACCTTTGATGTGACAGATTTTATTATTCTGGGCAAGGTACAGTAATTGCCATGTCCTGGGGTTTGGGGTCCACTATTACACGGTTTAATCACAGTTTTGGAGACTATTTTACTGCCATGTGATTCACTTTAGACTTTATAAATGTTTAATTCATTAAAAGAAATTCTGGGGGGTATGCAAACTTCTAAGATATATCAATCAAACATCTTTTATCTCTTGTGCTAAGTGCCTCCTGCTGTGGCATGTTTTGCACTTCATCCCTTTTATTTATTACAAACAGAAGCCCGTCGTCTGCTCAATTTCCCCCGATGATATTACATGTAAGATGACAAGCTGTGCTGAACTTTAAAATTCAACCGGGCACTAACTAGCAGACTCCCATTCATTGTTAGTTTATTTTCTAGCCTGGCACTGATGAGTCCAAAATAGACTCAGCAACAACACCTGCCATATATTTAAAATGTGAAAACCTAAACGTCTGATTTGGCCTTGAAGATCACGTATTGGTCGAACCGTGGATTGGGCAAATGGGTCGGGCCTGTGTCGCTGTGAAAGGTAGTGTGGCGAATATGTGAAAGAAAACGCAAAAGGACAGAGGGGGAATAGTGAAGTTAAAAAATGGGCGAAATAAAAAAATAGTGGTAATGTAATCGAATCAGGCTATAAAGCTAAAAAAGTAAAGAGAAAAATGCTTTCCAAAAGACTAAGAAAACGTTTAGAATAGAGATGTATAGAGCGGGAAACAGGGGGAGAGAGTTAAAGGAAAAGGAGCAAAGAACAGAGGAGAGAAGAGAGTCACACAGAGTCACGAAAGAAAAGGAAAAACATGTAAAACTGAAACACACAATAGACCAGAGAAGACAACAGAAGGAAACACAGACCATATAAGGACAAGGAAAAGTCTTTCACAGACCATATAAGGACAAGGAGAAGTCTTTTCCACACACACACACACAGCGGAGAAGTTTGAGCTCCTACCTGGCGTCGGCCTCGCTGTAATACTCTCTGGCTACGATGTCCTCAAACAGTTCACCTCCGGTCACCCTGTATACACACGCACAACAGACACACACACACACACACAGACAACAGACACACACACACAGACAACAGACACACACAGAAAACAGACACACACAGAAAACAGACACACACACACACACACACACACACACACAGACAAGACACACACACGCACACACACACACACACACACACACACACACACACACACACACACACACACAGAAAACAGACACACACGAACACACACATTTATATATTTAAATAAGGATGCTTTGATTAGATGGAGATGGAGATGGAGATGGGGGTTGGGAGGCGCTAAGAAGGATATAAAAGAATAATTCCTTTTTTCATTTCTTGTTTTCTTCATCATCCCCTCATCCCCCCCGTTCCCCCAATCCCCCCCCTCTACCCACACAGTAACCATGGAAACTAGAGGGAATTGCCAAGAGATGGCTATGGAGGGCGTGGGTAGTGACTGTGGCAGTGGGGTAATAAAGAGAGAGAGAGTTATGTAAATGTAAATGTGTATGGAGGAGATGAGGAGAACTTACAAGTCAAACAGCAGGTAGTGGAATCCCTCCTCTGATATACTGTCATGGAGACGAACTGAAAGAGAGAGAGAGAGAGAGCGAGAGAGAGAGAGAGAAATAAATAATGTTAGCAGGTGTTTAATCACTTTTTTATTAAAGGTGCAACAAGGAACTTTTGAATATTTCTGAAACAGTCTCAGTTTTTCCCTCTGATGATCAGAAATTGCTGTTTTTATATAGTTTTTCTTAATGCCTTCGTCATGGGTACGCTCACCCAGGAACTACAGCTGGCGTAGTAAAAACACTACCGCTTTTGTCCAAAGGGGGTGCACAAATTAACACAAACTATTTCCGAACAACAATAGATGGATAGAAGTTTAAACTTGTGCATCACAGTACTGTATACAGTATACTTCTATTACTGATTTCATGCTAAATCAAAACAGTAAAATACTTAAGTAAGTCGTAATAAATGGGTTTCAGTTTGGTAAGTTTTTAATTGTTTAATGTCTTTGTGAAACTGAGGTTGAAGTTAAAAGAAGTCCTCACCGATGTTGGAGTGTTTCAATAGGCGACAAATCCGAGCCTCTCGTTCCAGCTTCTGGTGATCTGAAGAGAGAGAGAGAGAGAGAGAGAGAGAGAGAGAGACAGAGACAGAGGCAGAGACAGAGACAGAGACAGAGAGACAGAGACAGAGAGAGAGAAGGGGAGAGGGAGAGAAAGAGGGAGAGAGAGAAGGGGAGAGGGGAGAGAAAGAGAAAGAGAAAGAGAGAGAGAGAGAGAGAGAGAGAGAGAGAGAGAGAGAGAGAGAGAGAGAGATAATGAGGAGTTATTCTTAAAATCTGAAGAAAAAAAAACACTCATCTCATTATGATTTGGTTCTGCAGCCGCTCGCTCGGGACATTCAGGTTAAATGGGAAAATATCAGAACACTGTGCATGGTCACATATGTGATTTCAAAGTTTGAAAAAGAAGAAAGATTCTAATAACTTGGTGAAATGACACACACGCACATAAAATCATAACATGTGATGCTTCTATAGATTTAGACAAGATCATTAGTGCCATAGAATATTTTCTAACTTTACCATTTAACTTATTTCTGACCTATATTCTGTTAATAAAAAAAATACAGCTGATAATCTAACATGCAAATACAACAAAGAGAATAACATAAACCAAACTGGCATTACGCTGCCGCTCCATTATCCGGTTTAAACTGGAAATATATCGAATAATTATAAAAGCAACATAATTGCAATATCATCTCCTGTGAGTCAGAATAGAGGACTACAAATGATTGTCAGATAAGAAGATATTAGAATTGTAATTATATATTTGCATGTGTTATTCTAATGTAAGCTTATATAAGAGCTTATTAATGATGCTAGCCAACCTGGATTCAATGGTTATCAAGCAAGCACCAATCATAGCCTGGATACACACACAACACTCACACACACACACACACACACACACACACACACACACAACACACACACACACACACACACAGGAGTAGGGGGAGGACCACCCTGAATGCAGAGAGCACCCATACGGAAATACATGTGTTCACCCACACTAATGTATAAGAAGTTGCAATGGCTTGAAAGCACCCAATGTACACACGTATAGAACATTTAGGCACACAAATAGACTGGCAAAAAAAACACAACCTCACCCACACGCACACAACACACACACACACGCTGGCATTGAGGAGTGACAGTGAAGTGTAAGCCCGGTGATTATAGTCTTAGAGGATGAGAGGAGCGAGGCGGAGAAAGGAGTGGAGGAGTGTTGATGGGGGGACAGAAAGAGGAGGAGGAAGAAAGAGGGGAGAGAAAAAAAAAGCAAAGCGTGATTAATATGCACAAAGCCTGGGCCGCTGTTTACTATGGTGAGAGAAGAAGACACGGCTGATTGCTGCTGTGATTCCACCAACCATCCCACCAACAGCTGCTTGCTCTTTCTCCTTACAGATGTTCATGTTTAGTTTTGGACAATAGACAATATTGTTTACCATTTTCTTTTCTCTGTTTCTTTGTTAAAAAACTGCATTAAGACACTGTTAAGGGGGGATAAATAAATAAATAATAAATAGCTGAATTTCTTTGCATTGTTTATCAGTATGAAAGACATTGAAGATGATATGTGTCACAGGTGAAGAGGTATTCCCTGCTAAGCGCTGCATTTCATATAGCAACAAGCGTCGTGTTTCATTCTGTCGGTGGCATCTGTTGACATTTCTCTGGAAGTACAGAAATGGCTCGGAGTAAAGCGCAAAGGTTCTTCTTAGCTTAGACTAGCTAGCAGATGGCCAGACTGAGCCTTTGTTATCATCACGTCGTTTAAGGAGAGCGCGACTGAAGGTTGATATTATACTGCTAGATGTAATGGTAAAAAAAAAAGTATGAATTGGTTTTATTTAATATCAAATTACGGAAGATATTTACTTTTCAAGGTAAGTAAGTACATGTTGTCAATTGTACACAGGGCACATAGAAATTTGTCTTTTTTCGCATATCTCCTCCACTTCGGAGGGGTCCTAGCGCAGGGTCAGCCATAGTTCAGCACCCTGGAGCAGTGCTGGGGTTAAGTGCCTTGCTCAAGGACAAAATGGTTGAGATAGTGGGCACTGTACATGTAATACCAGCCACCACTAGTTTTTTTTTTTTTTACAAATAACACCCTCCTGTCCGGTGCCGGGGATCCAGCGACCTCATGGTTAATAGTAGTGGTCCCCTCTTAAGATACAGTAGATGTATAAACTATACTGTTTCAATAATGCTGACAGAGTGTTATATTGTGATGGATGGTATGGAAATTAGAAATAGAACTATTGATGTACACGATGACATGTGCCTTTCTGTGGCTTTGCTTCAGTTTAAGATCCTTTCAGACTATAAAACCATATGGGTCACCAAGGAACTGGTCTTAGGATTTGTAGCTGTAGATTGAGTTAAGATGACACACATACAACCTCCTCTTTGACAAGGAGAATCACTATTGAGGTCCTTTATCCTAGCTTTACCAGACGGCCTGGATCAATGGCAGATAAACCTTCAGACAACACTGTGAATGAGGGATGATCAGCCCATTGCAGACCACTCACACAAGGTTTCGTAAAGGCTGTTATTCCCATAAAGAAAGCACGACTGTCCACACAGGCTCTAAGGTGTGATATAGCTCAAGGCTGAGGAGCAGTGAGGGGGTTTAGGCATGTGACAGTATGAATGGTCAAGATGGTCGGGGGTATCTTAGGGCACACTCACACTAGGCTCAGTTGTCCCGTAGCCTGCCTAAGCAGAATGTCCGGTCGGGCCCAGGTATGTTCTTCTTGCCAATACTTCACCATGTCTTAATGCGCGCGGGTTCGAGATTTGGAGCGGATTTGTATCTGATCTTTTTTGAATATTATTTCATTCATCAAATTTGCAGACGCAAAATGGCTACGCGCACAAACCAGGATTATTGGATGCCGTGTGAATAACTGAGGTCAGCCCGGATGCTACATCCATATTATTTACTATCTATGATCGAGCAGAAGAAGATACACTACAATGAAGAACTAAGTGATTGAGTGAGACAACCCTAGGACAGCATTCAGTGAAGTCTGTGGGAATCTATATGTTGTAAGAGCCAAGAGAGGAGAGAAATACATCTGGGTTAGTCATAACCAATGTGCACTTATCTCTCAAGAGGGGACTAGATGTACAAAGACAGCCACACTGAGCCTGATATAACCAATGTTCACAACGTTTGGCTTTTAGCATTAGCAGGACTATCCCCAGTTGGGAGATTGTTAAATATGATCTGTGATGTGTTCAGGGAGGTCGGGAGAAAGCCATGGTTAAATCATGAGCAGATATGGAAGCCTGAACCTTTAGGGGGGAATTATATTGCATTTGTCATTAAAATATAATAAGATAAAAGGCGATAAGAGACAAAAAGGTATAAAACATCTAATTTCATGGATATATGAGGAATTATAAGATTACAAAAACCAGGTTTGGACAGAAATGGGGAAAGGGAATCTGGCCTGGAGATATCTGAAGTCTAAAGGAAATGAATTATTTGGGAAAATTGGGTTAAAACTTAAAATCGACCAACTTGGCAAGAATTTTGCTGGAAGAATATGAAACGTTTTTCTGTTTTTTTTTTGTTATTTCTGCTGCAGGGTTTCTCATGGTGGGGAGAAACGGATGTTGGAAGCAGTGTGGTAAATCGATGGCAGACCACTTTCATGTATTTTGGGACTGCTCTTTCATCCAGACATTCTAGAAGGAGATTGCAGAAGAAATGAGTACCAATTTATGGAATTAAAGATAACCGGCAAACTGCTAGATAATCCCCAAGGACTATAAATTCCTTCTTGTTGCAAGCAAGAAAGCCATCACAAGGAAGTGGCTGCATGGTACACCTGCCGTCAAAGGATGATTGGACTGCAATTGTCAATGCAATAACACTGCATGCAGAGGCTGACCTTTTCTTTAAGGTTACAAGTTGACAATAATTTCAAGGCCTGAAAGTACTTCTGTACACTGTATGGAATGTAACCCACTTTGGAATTGGAAAATCCTGTTACAATAAAATAAGCCAGCAGAGGCTGTTAAAGTTGTCCACGGGTCATCCTTTATCATGTATCATAAAAAAATATGCCAATCAACAAAAGGTACATCATGAAATCTTCATGTCAATAAAATACAACCTACATTCTTGACATAAAATCAGGCTGTGCATTGGCCATAAAAGTATACATTAATAAAAATCAGGATTTACCTGCATGTGTAATGACAGCTTAAGTGATACTTAGGTTGAAGATGCACTCAACTGAGGTGACTACTGTACTGGTTATTTGACATTGACACAAAGATGGCTTGCCAAACCAGGCCAGATGACTGCCACTGCATGCAGGTGACTCTCAAGCCCCCCCCCCCTCCACACCACACACACACCACACACACACACACACACACACACACACACACCACACACACACATTTGGACACCTGTAAACACACACACACACACACTATCTCTAATGATAAACTACAAGGCTAGTATGCAGCGACCTCTGCCAACCCCTTTCCAGAGACCCCTGCCAATTAAGAAGATGATCTGTGATTGGCTGGTAGCCTTACCCAATAGATCCGTCCTACATTTGACATGTGTTGGATCCGCATTAAACGTTACTCGCCGCGGCATGGATGTGTTGGTTGGAAGATGTGACACGCAGAAGAAAAGCCTGGCTGTGTGGTTTAGTATTTAGTATTCATCAATGCCTATGTTTAATCTCATAAGCGGGTGATTTTTTGTGGCTTTGGAGTCAGTGAATCTTTATGGCTTCAAGTATTTACACTATAATAAACAAGAGCGCTCTGTCTCTTTTCTTTTAGTCGTAGTGCTTTATCGATCGAGTTCACTCTGCAGCAGTTGACTGAGTGCATCACTGTCTCCGCTCCTCGGCTGTCTGAACATATCTGTGTGTGTTTCTGTGTGTGTTTCTGTGTGTGTGTGTGTGTGTGTGTGTACTGTGTGTGAGTGCGCGTGTGTGTGTGTGTGTGTGTGTGTGTGTGTGTGTGCGTGTGTGTGTGTGTAAGTTTGTCGGAGAGAAAGAGAGTCAGATGAGAGTCCCGTGCTAAAGGCATGTAGGCGTACACAAGCGCATGGCCCTCAGCTGCCAAGTGCCTGGGGTGCCTTCTCTGCCTGACCCCCCCACCCCACCTCTCCCTCCACCACCACCATCTCTCCATCTGCCGGTCCTAAACAAACGCTCCTGTTCCAATCGCTACAACCAGCGCTCTAACCTAAGCGGCCTACACCTGCTGTCTACGAAATATTACAGCGACAAATCCTAAACAATTTACTACTGCTAAAGTGGAGAGGCAATTCAAGTCATGGTGCCAACATAAAAACCTGTCTGTAGCAGGCAGCCCATGTCAGATAGGTCATGGAGCTATAAATAGGAGCAGGAGTAGCGCTAGTATGCAGCAGCAGCAGTAGCTATGCAGGGCCGGGCTATAACGTTTGCTGTGCTGTTTGGATAGAACAGGGCTCATGCATTAGTGAGGAGCGCAGCACAAGCCTTAATGTGTGTACCATGCAGTCAGGTCAGATCAGTCCTCCAATCTAATGTATAAACAGAGACGTAAGGGTGTGTGTGACCGTAGGAATACCGTGGGAAGTGGCAAGCAGCTGGGGTAGCTCATTAAGAAGCAGGAGGGAAATTTATAGGTGCAATTATAGCTCAATCTATAGGGGAATTATTTATTGTGTGTGTGTGTGTGTGTGTGTGTGGTGTGTGTGTGTGTGTGTGTGTGTGTGTCTTGTGTTGTGTGTGTTGTGTGTGTGTGTGTGTGTGTGTGCCAATCTCAGGATTAATTGCTAATAGCATCAGGATCTTCTCTAATCTCATCAAAAGATTAAGATTCTTGCAACGCTCAAATATAGTCAAAATATATATACGAGAGTGACATAAACTGCTGCCATGGATGATGGGATGCATCATTCAAACAACTATGTAGCTCCTACAACAGTCCTTTAGCTCTGTTTGTGGACAACAGCAAATATCTGGCTTCTAAAGCTATGTTCACTCACTATGTTCACCAGCCAGTGTGTGACTGTCTGTCTGAAGTGTTCTGCTCAATGGTATTGTACAGTGGCATTAGAGCTTTTTTGTAGAGGACATCTGCTTAGCATTGATAAATGTTGATTATATGCTAAAGTTGAGATGACCATGAGATTTCTTTGGTCATGGCTAAGAAAAAAATGTAATAAAAGCTGTTTATCATATATCCTCTACAATCTTCTTCATAGCTGAAAAATATTCATATTTTAATTTCACAAATATGAATAAGTGAAGGTTTTCAAAGGTCTGCTGTAGCTGTAAATAGTCTGCTGAAATACAATTGCCAAAGCAATATAACATCATCTGATTTATTTATTAACGCTACACTGTTTCCACACGTCTGCAATCTGAAGGAGAGATGCTTACCTGGGTCTCTAGTCTTACATTTTGAACCAACAAAGCAGGTTCAACCTTGTAAGCGACCCATATCACGCAATATAATTTAATTTATGGTCCACATAGAGTACTTATAATTTAATAATGATTTAATGAGAACATTGAAATGTTATCAGACTAATCGTGCTGTCCAATTGAGACTAACAACTTGTGAGGGACAAACCAATTTCCAACCAGACATTCTAAGGTTGATGCCCTCTGCTATTGCCTGTTAAAATTCCTGTTCAACCACCACACTCAACGAGCAGAGTGTGTGTGTGTGTGTGTGTGTGTGTGTGTGTGTGTGTGTGTGTGTGTGTGTGTGTGTGTGTGTGTGTGTGTGTGTGTGTGTGTGTGTGTGCAGGGCTCCAGTTACGGGGCTGAAGGGGCAGCAGGAGATTTACACGGGGCAAGTGGTGGTGGAACTAGAGGAACCGCTGTGGTGCGTTGGTCGGTCTCCCCGGCCGTGGCATTTATCCTTGGCTTTGGCATAAACAGTTACGGGCTGCTCAGCATGTGACACTGATTAAGGGGCTTAAGAGATCTTTACAGGTGTTGTTTTTTGTTTTTCAATAACCCAAATTGTTTAATTAACTGCTTTTTTACCGATCAATGAATTCAAACTTTATTTAAAAAAAAAAAAAAAAAAAAAAATTTAAGAAAAAAAAATTAACAACAACATCAACAACTAAATCAAAAGCCAATTTTAACATACATGCTAGATTAGACTCTTTCGAAAAAGGGATAGGAAGAAGCCCGGGCTGATCAATTCGTACCCCAATACTTTACCATAAACAAGTGCAACATCCAATAAACTATCAACTCAACAGACAAACTAATCCATTACTTGACTTATTTTTTCAGCTTCACTCAGAGGTGCTTGAAAGCTGTTTACTTAAGTATTTTTCTCCATGAGTGACAACACATACAGTATGTATTCATTTCCATCAACATAAGGTTACAATCATATGAAAAAGTTTGGGAACCCCTCTCAGCCGGCATTATAATTGACTCTGCTTTCACACAAGAAAGATAAAAGTGGTATGTCTTTAATTTACCAGGAACAGCTAAGTACTGGGATGTTTTCCAAACAAAGATTTTTTGAAAAGCAGTATTTAGTTTTATGAAATTAAATAAAATGTGAAAAACTGGCTGTGCAAAAATATGGGAACCCTTGTGGTGTTGCTGATTTTAATGCATGTAACAGCATGTAAAACTGAGGACTTTTAACACAAAATTGGTTGGATTATGTTGTTAAGCCTTGAACCTCATATAGAGGTCTGTTTAATCATGATACAAGGTATGTTAGGTGCCTAAATGCAAGTTCCACTTCTCTTTGACTCTCTGCAGAAGTGAGACAGAATGCGATCATCAAAACAGCTCCCAAAAGATCTTAAAAACAAAGATTATTCATTGTCATGGTTTAGGGGAAGGCTACAAGAAGCTTTCCCAAAGGTTTCAATTGTCAATTTCTACTGTAAGGAACGTTGTCCGGGAATGGAAGGACACAGGCACAGTTGCAGTTAAACCCAGGTCTAGCAGACCAAGAAAAGTACAAGAGCAGCATATGCGGCGGATTGTGAGAATGGTTGCACACAACCCAAAGATCACCTCCAAAGACCTGCAAGAACATCTGGCTGCAGATTGTGTATCTGTACATGGTTCTACAATTCAGTGCAATTTGCACCAAAACATCTGTATGGCCGGGTGATGAGAAGGAAGCCCTTTCTGCGCCCACACCACAGGTACAGTTGCATGGAGTATGCAAAAGCTCATTTAGACAAGCCAGCTTCATATTGGAAGAAAATGCTTTGGACTGATGAGACAAAAATTAAGTTATTTGGTCTTTATAAAAAGCAGATGTTTTGGTGCAAATTGCGCTGAATTGTTGAACGATGTACAGATACACAATCTGCAGCCAGATGTTCTTGCAGGTCTTTGGAGGTGATCTGTGGGTTGTGTGCAACCATTCTCACAATTCTCCACCTATGCCGCTCCTGTTTTTTTCTTGGTCTGCCATGCAAGGGTTTAACTGCCACTATGGCTGTGTCCTTCCATTTCCTGACAACGTTCCCTACAGTCGAAATTGACAATTGAAACCTTTGGGAAAGCTTCTTGTAGCCTTCCCCTAAACCATGACAATGAACAATCTTTGTTTTTCAGATCTTTTGGGAGCTGTTTTGATGATCCCATTCTGTCTCACTTCAGCAGAGAGTCAAAGAGAAGTGCAACTTGCATTTAGGCACCTAAAATACATTTTCTCATGATTAAACAGACATTTCTATGAGGTTCAAGGCTTAACGACATAATCCAACCAACTTTGTGTTTAAAGTCATCAGTTTTACATGCTGTTACAGGCATTAAAATCAACAAAACCACAAGGGTTCCTATATTTTTGCACAGCCAGTTTTTCACATTTTATTTTATTTCATACAATCAAATACTGCTTTTCAAAAAATCTTTGTTTGGAAAACATCCCAGTACTTAGCTGTTCCTGGTAAATTAAAGACATACCACTTTTATATTTTTTTTGTGAAAGCAGAGTCAATTATAATGCCGGCTGAGAGGGGTTCCCAAACTTTTTCATATGATTGTATCTAAACAAGTATGAGACAGTGAATTGTAATATTCCCATACACTATCTGCTTCTTGTGTTTTACAAATTCTGCTCATTTTCTCAAACATTGAATATACCCCTACAGTATTCCCTCTATACTGCAGTGCTGCTTGTCTAAGCTGCTGTGTGGCTCCACAAGATATAACTCCTCTACCTCTGTGACACATGGCGTCACCATTAGCTTCTCTTCACCAGCCATGAGCCATGAACTGAACTTGGAGAAGGTATCGAGCAGAAGCCTTATGCTAACCCCACCATCTCCACTCCACACTGGGCAGGGACTCAAACCAGCAAGTACAAGACGTTTAGGCCGGACCTCTTTCACACAAACTGGGCCAACTGGGATGTACCGCTAATCTGAATGGGACCCAAGTTGGACCAGAATTGTAGCACTGTGTCACCCATGTATCCCCCGTGATACCTATCAAGCCAGTTTGAAACACAGAGTACACCCCCAGGGATCTCCAAGATAAATCTCAGAATCAGAATCAGCTTTATTGGCCAGGTTTGAGTAAACAAACAAGGAATTTGACTTCGGCAACCATCTAAGACTGTTTAATACTTTTTACCTTTTTAATTTGTCACATAACTACCCCTCTCCAAGTATATAAAAAGGCAATCAAAAAAATGTAAGACCTGTTATGTAGGAAATTCGATATGTTTAAGTCCTTATTTATAGCTGTCTAGAAAGGCCCCACCATAGGGCCATGAAAGTACAATACTAGCTGTGTGTTTCTACTTTGCTGTCACAAGCTTCTGCAACTGGTTCTCATACACAACCCCTAATGTGATAAAATGTTGTCCTACGCACTCAGCACCATCTGAGAGGGTAATAGCTGCTGTAGAGAGATATCACATTATGTAACCGTCTACACTGTAGGTGGGGAGGTGACCACTGGGACAGAGAAAACTATGAACAAATGAATCATCCTCGTACGGTCACACATTGTTCTTTTTTATTGAGTGAAATAACAGGGAAATTCAACTGTGTTTTTTGGTACAAACCACTGGCTACACCAAACATTAGTGTCTGCGTCAGTATATAATGTGCTACGATGTGAGGAAAAAGACCTGCAGTATGGAGGATGTGCTTGCTTACCTCTTGCAGATAACTTTTTGGTGTTGATTATTTTGGCGGCATACTCCTGTCCTATGCACAGCTTGACACATCTGCGCACCACTGAAAAAGCTCCCCTGTAAACAGAAGAAAAAAAATTGTTAATTGTATTGTTAATTAATTGCATTCTTCATTATCTTTCTATGTATCATCAGCACACATGCAACCCTTGAATGTCCAAGAGGGTGGGGAACGATTTAATGGCTACGGCTAATGCTTTACTGAGCACATTTTCTGCACCGCTAGCACTTTGAGACCCAACGCAGAGTAGACCTGATGTCACCTGCTCACATGTTAACTGTGGATATAACGTCATTAAAAGACCATGCTGTCAGGATGTGCCTGCTTAATAGGCTCCCGTGAGGGTTTTCACATACACACAGTCAGCATTATTCAAAATAACATGGATGCACATATGTGGCATGTTAGGAAGAGGGTTAAAACGGGATCCACTCATTACAAACAAACAGTCACATCGGCAAAAAGCTAATAGCATAACGTCTTATAGCAACTTCATTTAAACTTTGCTATGTGTTCCCAAAGGCCAGATTTCTTCATTGCTGGGTTACAAGGAGTGTCACCAACAAATGCAGAGATGTATTAACACTGCAAATACTCAGCAGCCCTTCACTTTTTATTATATCTCTTTTTAAACAATACTTCTTTAAAACCTGAGCCTCCTTACACATAATATCACCACCAACTAAAACGTGATAATAACTGATATTGGACAGAATCTGTATTGTCCAATATCCAAAACCCAGATATCGTAATTGGATCCGAACTAAAACAAATAGTGGATTGATGAATGGTGTAAAAAAAAAAAAAAAAAATTGAAATAAAACTGTTACTACAATGACTGAATATATCCATAGAAAAGTCACATAGTGAACATCTGCAGCGTGAATACAGAAATACCCTCCCTGACAAAAGATGAACCCTTTACGGCAAACCATTTCCAATACTGTTACAGTCAGTAAGTTCTGCCCCACTCATGCCAGTGACTGTTTGCCTGGTGCCAGCGGTCTGCCTCCACACTGAGGGGCTTTTACAAGACCACCAACCAGGGCAGGGGCAGAGGGGAGAGTTGAGCTGACCTCAGGCGGAGATGAGCAGTCACTCACAGAATAGCTATGTATGTGGAGACACCAAACCCAGCAGAATTTACTAGGGCTGGGTATCGTCAAGGACCTCACGATACCATACGTATCACGATACACTGGTCACGATACGATATATCATGATATATCGTGATATATTGCATATCTTGATATATCACGATATATTGCGATATTCCATATACAAGTTGCCTTGTCAAACATAACAGCACATTATATTGATAATTGCACAGACAAATGAAGTCAAAACTATTTCATTCACAACTTCCTTTACTATTTTTCTTCCTTTACTTTTTTTTTTGGTTTTGGCAAATGATCAAACACTGCTGCAGCTGCCATAACATCAAACTAACAAATGCAATTCACTCTTGTACTAACTGTACAGGACACACTGAAATTGACACAGCCCTAGAATTTACAGGGTATTTCAATACTGTTTAGAGCTACGCGTCGCTATCATGTCTTCATGGTTTGGCCTGTATGGGTTAGGGTAGTGAAAATAGTATCAAAGTGTTTACAAAGTGCTTCTCTTTGTTGATCGAGTGGCTCAGTGGCAAAGATAAGACCTCAAAAAGCAAGAGAAACTCACTGACACACACTTGTGTATTAAGCACTTACATGGGCGGGCGTCACCAGCCACACATGCACACAAACAAAACGCATATGTTACTGACACCAAAATCCACAGCTGTGCCTGGAAAGTTCACACTCTGCGAGGTAAGTATGTATCGTTGTGGGGCTAAATATGCTCCGGCAGTGGCACACACACACGCACACACACGCGCGCACACACACACACACACACACACACACACACACACACACACACACACACGAACAAGGTAACATGAATAGTAGCTTTGCAAAGTCTGGTTTCGATGGAACTTCAAATCATTTTGATAAAACATTGGTGCTTTCAGCCGTCTATGGTTTTGTAAACGGATAACTTTGGGCTTCTGTTGTGTTCTTACGGTCTCACAAGGTATCAGAGATGTATAAGGATTATTTTTTTGATTTGTATACTCTAAAACTTCAAGGCTAACTGACACAAATTCAGTTGAAATCAAAAACACATTAGATGAAAGTGCTATTTTTTAATGAGCTGTATTTGCTACTGCAGACAACTTCTAAGCAGCTATGAAAGGAAGATTGGCCCTTTGAGCATGTTTCCCACTGGGGAAATGTTAGAGTAAGCTACAGTGAAGGCTGTGCTGCAGTTCATATATTATTGTTTCTAGAAAATGCATAACTTAAATTCATTGGTTTGTTGGGATGTTTTTCTATTACAACTTATTGTGAAGAATTCAAAAGGATGAGTTCCTTTTTTAAGCCTGCAATAATTCATGTAAAAGAAGATTACTGATATATTTTAGTATTCACTTTATAATGTGAATAAATGCATTGTCTAACTAATATGTGATGCCACGGGTAATTTAAACAACTATTAGATAATGTATTTGAGTCATTTTAAAAAGGTAAACTTTGTCATTTAACTTTACTGTGATGTTTGTAGTAAAGTATTGCGTAAATCATTTCTTAGAAGCTAAGGCTACAGCTAGCAAGGCAAAGGCTCAATGCTTAAATGTCACAAGAAAAGTGAAACCATTAGAGAGCACACCAATTAGCTCTCCTCAGATGGTGGATTAGTATATCAAAGTAACACACAGAGCGGTTTTAATCATAAGGGGGGCCAAGCCATTCACACCTGCCCTGCGCTCCTTCCTCTGTGCTTTTTTGTGAGTGGCTGAATAATAATAAAGATATCTTTCCATACAGATTAGTCTCTCTGCTTCAAATCTGCTGCTTTTGATTTGAAGTGTATTGTGTGTAGAAGCTGATTTATCTGCGTTCTTCACGGGCGGACATTTTTTTAATCAAGAGCCGGAACCAAAGCACGAGGTCTCACTAGGGGTTTGGAATATATTGGACTTAGGCCAGGCAGAAACCTTCCCCGATAACAATATTTATTACCTATGGGATGAGAGCAGCATTGCTTAGAGGCACATGCTGTAAATCAGTCCCCTCCCTGTGTCTCTACCGACGGCCAATAACCATTTAAGGTTGACTTGACCACAGCCCAATCTGTCTCACTGGACCCTTTTTTTTCTTTCTTAAAACACGTGTAGTTAAAGGAAAACTCCACCAAAAACACATGTTTAGGGTTTGGATTAACCTGATGAGGCTATGGGATATGGATCAGTGAAGTCAGTCCGATGTCTGATCAGTGAATCAGTATCGGCACCAGATAACAATATTGGATCGCATCGGTGACGGTCACATCTCTAGTTAAGAGTATCAAATATTACTCTGTGAGTACACCCACCAATAATAGGATACATACTGTTTCCGTGCACTGTTTTTTTTTTTTTTTTTCTTGTCGGGGGCCGATCGTGCCACATGCGTGATAACCAATCGCCAGCGAGATGCACAACACTGCAGCAGCAAGGTAAACACTGAACGGCTCCTGATGATAGAATAACTATATTGCAACACGTGAGTTTGGTGACCTCACTGACCTCTGTCCTAACTTTTATCTCTTATGATATTACTTTTGTCATGTATTTTATTGTATGAAACATGTCTTTTAAAGTGACATTGCTGTCACCCATAGAAAAAGCAGAAACGCCCCAAAATAAATCAAAAAAATAATAATAAAATAAAAAAAAAAATAATAAGAATTTGTTTTTATTATTATTTTTGCTGTAATTCCTGCTGATGTGGTTCTTGCTGAGGAGAAATTCCATATGTCACTCAATCATTTAACAGCCTCTGACAGCATGCACAGTCCATATGGCTTTATGAACAGAGGTGAATGGGAATTGTTCTTGAGAAAGTGTATTTTCATGTGCGCCTGATCACCTCAACACTGCAACAACTACAGGGCCATGCGAACCTCTATGGCTTAAATTAAGAACTTTAAATAGATGAGCCATAAATACAAACATAAGGTAACACATTTTTTTTTAATTAACCAGCTGAATGCAATTATGTTTGCAGATATTTGGTGTATTGTGTAGCTTTAAATGGTATTAATTGAGGTGGGCTATTCAACAGAATATCTTGTCACGTGGGCCACCATCAAAGCCTGCATTCTCATGTTAATTCCTATGTGAAGATCTGTGTGAATCCCTGCTCTCTATAAATGGGATACTCCACTGTTACTTGGGGAACGAAGAACACATTGTTTCTTGTTTTTTTGGTAAACGGTCCAAATGGTCGCACCACAAGACATTTCTGACAACCCACGTTTCTCTGCACCATACAAACAGCACATGGTGTCAATGTTGTGTTGCACCCGTTGTCCGTTTTTTTTTGTGTGAAGATAAACAAAAGTAACACACATGACAAAAAAAAAATGTATTCTGAGAAGAGCGAGCATATGTTAGACACACACACACACACACACACACCACAGCAGCAGCGTATTTTGAGACGCATGTCAACAATGCGCGTACAACCACACAACAGCCGACACACACACACACACACACACACACCACACACACACACACACACACACACACACACACACACACACACACACACACACACACACACACACACACACACACACACACACACACACACACACACACACACACACACAACTACTGCAGACTTGCACAGCTCTGCACTGCTCTGCCTGGAAACCAACCGTCTACGCGCATAAACACTTAAAAACAGACAACTGCTGCTGCAAAACAAGCCAACCCAAACCAGTTAAAAACAACCGGATACTCACTTCCCGAGCTCCTCGTATAGCTGAAATTCGTCAGTGAATCGCGTACAGGTTGTCTGGGCCATGTCGCTCCCCTATCTCTCGCTTCTTCACTACTTTGACAGCTCACAAGGAGAAGCAAACAAAAAAATGCAGTTATTTTTTAGAGGGTTGTTTTTAAACGCTAAATTTGCGTTTGAAATGACAAGTCCAGCCCCGCAGCTTTAGGGCCGTCGGAGCGGTGAAAAAAGCCTTTTATGAAGCTCCGAGTGAAGGAGGGTTTGCTACAGTCAGAAGAAGAGACCAGGGAGGGTGTCTCTCTCTCTCTCTCTCTATCGCTGTCTCCACTATCTGACAGCTACCGCGCGCAACCGTCCAGTAATCAAGCCAGCTGGCTAAAGCCGAGCACTTCCTGTTGAGATTTCCAGAATAAAACCTAGCTTTGCTAATCCCTGCATGCATGAAATACAACCGAATACAACTATATTTTTATTGATTTATAATTGATGATTTCCATATGCATAAAAAACACTGAGTGATAAAGAGTAATACAGTGCTTCATTCTTGAATCAATTCAAGTTAAATCATGCATTTTTTTTAAACCACTAGGCCCACGTTATTTGACACATTTGAAAATGTGTGAATGTGATAATTATCTATCTAGTGCCTCCACATCGTGTCCATGGAATGCCTCACCATATAAGACTTATATCTTATTTATAACCAATTAAATAAAAAAAATATTATATGTGTAAACCAAATTTAGGCATATATTGTTTTTGAATTTTCTTTTTAAAAAAACTTGTGTAAAAAAAAAAAAACAGCCACGCTATTCATGGGGGTTAAGATATGACATTTTACTAACTTGTCTCTTTATTTTCGGAGGCGAAAATGACACGTTTCCGGTTCTGTGCTGACTGTTCTGACTAACTTGACACAGTCTGCTTGATCTGGTCGCAGTTTCACTACTAATGTGGAGGAGTGGCTCTGTGGCGCCCTCTGGTGGACGTAGCGAGCACCGGCGGAGCGCGGCGACGTAACCGAACACACCTCCCGCCGCCTGCACAGTTCGTAGCTCCAAATAGGGGCAAATATGAGAGAGCTGGTTTGTGCCTTCAAAACACACCGCCATGTGTGTTGGCAAGGCACGTGTTTATCTGGATTGAAGCTGCATGATCTGTCATGTTACACGGTTTAATACACAAAATATAACGACATATTTTGACCGTAAATTAAATGTAAGAGATCATAATAGGCTGGTAAACTAGGTGTGTTGGGATATAACTATGTAGATAATAATGTAAAATGCCCTGATAAACGTACAGGCTGCGAGGCATTGTTCAAAAATAGCAATATAATAGGTCAAGTCCATTTTTTATTAGTTTTAAAGCATTTGGGGTTCCTTGCATGATTAATACAGATTCTTTATAGATTTTGTGCATTGAGAAATGTAAGGTGTAAAGGGCATGTCACCATACAAACTAGCTTTCTGCTCTTTGGTACATTCATGGTAAACAGTACCACCCAAACTCAGAAAAGTATAAACAAAAAAAATCTAAGCTGATAACTGAACTGCTCACATTACTGTCTAAATGTGTTTGAAGCTGTCCCTACAGGTCTTTGCAGGGAGGAAATGCTGGTGGGTTTTAATCCCCTTTTGTTTAAATGTATAATATTTTTCATCACACAAGCGTTTGTGATGTGTGTAAGTAGCCTATAACTGAAGACATGACCTCATTGGTTAGCCCTGAGTGACAGAATTGATCTCCCGTAATGCACATTTTAAATTATTCAAGAATTGCCGTACATAGAACGCCTGCAGTTAACTTCTGCTCCAGCACTCCACATCGTCTCAGTCAATGTGATCGCACCAGAATCTAACTGGGCTTCATCCAAAATGCTTTAAGATACAAATTCGCCAAAGACCCACACACTGCAATAACAAGCACTCAACACACACACGAACCACGTGGTTGGCAGTTTTTTTGGAAGGAAATAAAATTACGCATTGTTTGGTATGTTGACTGGTAATTTTTGGGAAAAAACTTAAATCAAGGATCAATTTAAGCTTTTATTTATTCATAGAATATCAACACATAAAACACTGTGGGCATTTCTCACACACACACACACACACACACACACACCACACACACACACACACACACACACACACAGGGATTAGAAATTTACCATGACACAGTAATAAACAGTCAGCACATTTTCAGAACAACACGGATCACATTCAGCACGCACACATCAAACATATCACAGCAGTCATTGAATAAATAAAATACTAATCTCCTAAAATGTCCCCATGCACCATTGCTTCTGTAACAACAGGCCTTCAATATTTTTTTTGTTATTATCCATTGTTTTTTAGCCAATATGCTGCAGTTCATCCTTTGTAGAAGACAATGCACCCAGAGAAAGAAAGATGTGTGTGGTGTGTGGTGTGTGTGTGTGTGTGTGTGTGTGTGTGTGTTGTGTGTGTGTGTGTGTGTGTGTGTGTGTGTGGTGTGTGTGTGTGTATGTGTATGTGTTGTGAGTGTATGTGATTGTGTGCGCGTACTTGTGCATCCATCTTTGCGAGGACCATTTTGACTTTTAGACCTTCGGAATGAGGACGTTTTTTTGCAAAGTGAGGACATTTTGGCCTGTTCTGACTGTGGGACAGACCTTCAGAGGGCCGTTTGACAGTTCAGTTTTTGGTGTGTCTCTGTTTGTAAAGTCACTGCAGGAGGCGGACAGAGTTGACGTGGAGATGGTAGAGGAAGTCTGCGTAGGATGCTCCTCCGTTGGGACTCTTGTCCTCCACCAGGTGGCGCTGCAGGGCCTCCTCACAGCTGTCGCCCTGCTTCACCACCCACAGCTGAGACAGACAGACAGACAGACAGACAGACAGACAGCCACACACACACACACAAAACACACACGGATTAGTGGCATGGTCAGTCAACACCCACTATAAGTTATTGAATCATGATATGACACTGTTTTGGCTGTGGAGTGTTCAGTGCAAGAGGAGGTGACACATTTAACATAGTCCTGGATCTTTAGTAAAGTCCTTCTTCTCAAAATACACAGCCTTCCTCGGTCTGCAACTTTTACTTTTCTTTTGGGGAAATGTCATATCCTAAATCTGTACCAGCATGCCTTGAATATGTTGTGGAGAACAATATCAACAGTTCACTTCCATTCTCTGTCTATGAGAAAACAGTATTAATCACAGCTACAGCAGGACACTCAGTAACTCACCTTGCGGGCACAGGGCGCCTCTGAGTCCAGTGAGTTGATGAGGGATCGGACACTGAGGGACAGAGGGTTTTCCAGAGCTGGCAGCTTGGTCTGAGGGAACACAGGCACAAAGACAGGACGTTGGACACATAAGTAGTGGACAGTAAACAGTGAGTGTGTCAGTGTTGCAGAAAGGCATCACAATCAGACTAGTTACATTTTTCCAAGTTTTTCCTATTCAAAAGGTAAGACTTTAATTTCAGCAAATATATATTTTTTTTAAATCACGCAAATGTATCACTTGAATGTCACCTGGAGAATATCAGATTTTTTTTTATAATTTTTTATTCTGACCTATATCAACATCAATTTTCTGTGAATTAATTTGCTTGTAATAAAAGTTCACATTGTTCTCACAGAAAATAACTGCAAAATATTTTAACATGGCTGCAGCATGACTGTATTAGCCCTTGCATACTGTATGTTCACATGTACATCCATCTACTCCCTCACCTCTCCAGAGGGCAGCGAGGAGAAGCAGCTGGTGTTGAAGAGCTGGAGCAGGGTGCTTGCCGGTAGCTGCGTGCCCACCCACAGCAGCAGGGTGAGGGGAGCGTGGACCAGGTAGAGACCTGTGGGCTCCAGGCTGGAGGCCCCACACCGCAGGGCCTCCTCTGGGCTCACAGAGATGGAGCTGTCCGATGATAGAGGCTGCACGGGGACAAACCAGGATGAAAATGTACCTGAAATTAATCTCTACAGAACATCGGACACAGATTTACTGATATACGGATTACTGCACTGTAACAAATAGTGGTTTAGAAAAATCTTAAAGCACGTGTTACCACAAAAAGTAAAAACAACACCAAGTGTATTTTTGTCCTGCTGCTTCACTTCTAATGAAATAGCATTCAACTTTTAAAAAACATACGTTGGCCCTATGTTTAAGTTATTTTAGTACCTAAAAGTGTAAAAAATCAAAAGGTAATAGTAAAACCTCCCAAACATCAGTGAGAAGTGAATATCATTGGGTTTTTGATTCACATCTTGATATTTATTTTGCTCTTTAATACAAAAATACAAGTATTGATTTTTGTACTGGAGTATATAAGTAAATGTGATGGCTTCAGACTCCCATGTGTGTGTGTGTGTGTGTGTGTGTGTGTGTGTTTGTGCGTGTCGTGTGTGCGTGTGCGTGTGCGTGTGTGAGATGTGGGACTGACCAGAGGCAGCAGTGTGGGGTAGAAGTGTGTGGCGGTGCTGCAGGGGTCCATACTGAGAACCTGACATCGCTGTAGCAACCGCTGGTGGATGGAACTCCTCAGACCCGGGAGCAACACCTCACTCTTCCTCAGACTGTTTATGTACACGGGAAGAGCCCGCAAGAACTGAGGGAGAACCAGCTACAGGAGACACACACACACACACACACACACACACACACACACACACACACACACACACACACACACACAACACACACACACACACACACACACACACACACAACACACACACAACACACACACACACACACACACAGCAGAGTACAGTGCATATGGTAAGAAATAACTAAAATAACTAATGTTAAAGGATTATCACAATGCAACATGTCTTAATTATGTTTTTGCATGCTGAATATAAAACGCTGATGGTTATATAACAACAAGAGAAGGATGGTTCCTGAGGTTAAATTTGGTTATATAAATTAATTAAAAAAAAAATAGAGTAGTACGCCTGCAAATAAAAAAACTTAATAAAGATTTAAGAAACGTATGCCGGAATTAAGTAAAAGCTAAAAAAAAATTGAATAATTTACAACAGTGCATGTTATCTTTATGCTTCTAGAAGAATTTCAACTTTGAAGAGTGTTTTATGTTTCCAAAGCTCACCTGTCCAGGCGATACTGAGGCAGAGCAGCCATGTCTGCGGTATGAGGCCAGGGCTTCAGTCACCTCTGTCTGCAGTTCCTCCCTCAGCTCCTGTAGAGGGCGCTCCAACACTGCACAGTAAACTACACACAGATATAACACACAAATTAGTGTTATTTTGTGGAATGTGGAATTTTTATTTTTTTACTTTTTGAATTTGAGAATTACCACTGATGATACCATAACTAAGAAGCCAGCTTCTAATTGCTTTCTTTCTGCATTTCACACAGTGCATACATTGCATTCTTCATTAAGATTTACAGGGAAATTTGCTGGACTGTTATATAGACCACAACAGAAAGTGGCTTAAGATTGTCAAAAATATTCTCGTATGTCGAAAATTGGATAATATTTAGTATATTTTACCCAACTGTAATTATTTAGCTATTTCCAACAGAACCAATGCAGGTGTCAATAAGCTTGTAATTTATTTTAATTTGCAGTCTAATAATGTCTAAATAATGCATTCATCTACTAAAGCTTCGAGTAGAAGATTCTGACTTTTCTTGCAGTAGAAGCTGAGCAGTGTCTGGGCCTGGTAGTGGCGGAAAGCGTCCTGTAGGTGGCGTGAGCAGCGCAGGGTCAGAGTGTGAACCCTGGTCCTCCTGTCTCCTGACTGGCTGCTGTAGGACAACACAGCCTGACACACAGGAGGAGAGAGAGAGAGGGGGATTATGGGTAAACCATACCAAAAACGCTGCATTTTTAAGACCTGTACAAAGTCTTTTTTGATTTATAAAATGAAAAAAGGCTGTATCCATAAATACATGTTTTAACTGGTTTTATCCAACAACCAAATCCAAATTTGCATCTTTATTAAAAAATGTCAAAGTTATTTTAACCCAATTCACCCGCGGTGTGAAGCAGAGTATACTTTACATCAACTGAATGCAGTCAGCACCAAGTTACTATGGTTACTAAGACAGATCAAAGTAAAAACCCTTTCTCCTTAATAAAATAAATATAATACTATAAAAAACATTTGGTAACAAATCAATTAGATTTCAAGTGATAGAAAGATTTGGGTTAAACAACAAATGATGTAACATTTCTGATCCACATCAATGATGATAAACTTAAGCCGACCTGTATGGCTACACCTCTGGTCTCATCCAGAGCTCTGCTGTGAGCCAGCTCCACAGCCAGCGTCGTCCGCCAATCAAGAGTCGCCATGGTGACGTGGGCGGGGCTAGGCCCAGGGAGGAAAAGTCCATAGCAACCAGACACACGCAGATCTGATGAGACAAGAACAAATAGTTTAAAATCAGAGGTTGTTGTTGTTTATTTAAAAAGGACACTGCCGGAATATTCACAGGGGAAGATGAAGATAATCTCTCACCTTTGCTGACAAAGATCCTGAGCTCAGCCTTGTAGCCCGTGTCCGTCTCTCCAATCCTCTTCAGATCAGCACTGAAACGCTCCCTGTCCAGTTCTCCCTGTAGTGGAGATAAATCACAGACAGTTTGTTGAAGTAAGTTTTGGTCCTGTTTGTATTTTCTTTGCTTATTTGAAGCTTTAATGAGCTGTCAGTTTTGTAAGCTACCTAAAAAATAATGCATATTTTTACTTATGTTTTATTTTTTGTTAATCTAAGTGGCTTTAGCTTTGCATTTAGGAGACAGAAACAAAACTGGTAACCTCTTATGTAACTTTATCTAAGAACATGAATTAGTGCATTTTCAAAAAAAGTCTAACTATTCCTTTAACTGAAAACGCCAGCATCTAACCAACAACTTCTCTGTATAGTTTATCTCGCGTCATATCCATGGCTCCAGAAGGAAGAGGAGCTGTTGACTTGCCTGCAGGTGGCTGTAGGTGTGGAGCGCTCCGCCTGTCAGACATGGAACGTGCCCGGGCCAAGCCCCGCCCACGTCCTGCTGTGATAGGACGAACAGGTGAACACCGCAGCCCTGACTGACACACTGCTTGGCCAATGAGGTGGCTAGCTCTGATGGCTGAAAGATAGACTGGGGGGAAGGAAAAACATTACATACTGGAATTTACTGTTTGTGTGTGTGTGTGTGTGTGTGTGTGTGTGTGTGTGTGTGTGTGTGTGTGTGTGCGTGTGTGTGTGTGTGTGTCTGCGTGAGTATTTTTGTTCGTACCTTTGGTTGGTTGGAGCCAAAGAACCCTGAGGATGAGTGTGTGTGTCCCATCTCTGTCAGAGGGGCAGTGTGGAAGATCAGAAGCTTACCAGGACAACCTAGAGCCTGGAAACAATTTTAAAAAAATACAAGATATTATCAACAGTCTTCAGCTTAATGATTGATGTAAACAAAAAAAGACAAGAATACTTCATAAATATACATTTAGCGGAGAGATAAATCTTACCTGCAGTACGGCTAACCCGGTTTTGATAGGAAACTCCATAGGAACTCCACTAGAGTCATCACACTCTGGAGTATACTGAGGAATGAGCTGCAACACACTGCGCAAAGAAACAAACACACACACACCAAAGTGAGTCAAAAAGTAGCATAACAGTTTCCCTCACTTTAATGCGTATGAAAGTATTTGTGACTTTCTGGGCACAGACAAACTGTTCTGGATGTGACCACATACTAAACATCTGCTTTATGTGTGGGTGAAAAATATCAACCAATAGACACTCCCCTACATTGGCATTTAAGCTAATAAGTTATTAGTCAGTATAAGGCTATAAGCAGAAGAATGCCACGTGCCTGTTTATTTTACCTCACCAACACAAATTGATAGAGAAGTCATCATCTTCTAAACCTCCAGCCCATAGATAGCTGTCTCGCACCAGCTACATACGTTTTCAGAAGATAACCTCAGATGCCAAACCCTGCCAGTCCTGTACCTGTCTATACTGTCTATGCAGTGGCTGAGTGGCACCAGCAGTCCGTCCCTGACAGGCAGCTGCAGCTCCTCTGTCTCAGTGAGGACCAGCATGTGAGGGCGGGACAGGGCCGGGCTCAGGTCGTACAGGTGCATCCTGCCGTCATACGTCATCAGACCAACACGCACCTCTGACAGGGATTCACCATCCTCCCTGCATACATGAGACGAAATAAACTACATCAAATCATTGGGACGATACTCCCAGTATTTCCGAACCTGCATAGGGATTAGGAATGGGACAATATAAATGCGTCACAATATTATACAGATAACCATCCAAATATTCTTGAAACGGATCTAAAACATACTAGAATCCCTTTATTTTGGGGGGCGCCCTTAGCTCAGTTGGTAGGGCGTCCCCCCCCATGGGCCTCGGCCAGCAGCGGACCCAGGTTCGATTCCAGCCCACGGTCTTTCTCTGCATGTCACTCCCCTCTCTGCCCCATTTCAACTCTGTCTCTACACTATCAATAAAGCATAAAAATGCCAAAAAAATATCTTTAAATTCTTTTTTTTTAAATAATCCCTTTATTTTACATAATGTTGGGAATAATAGGAATGCACAACATTCAACATATTGAAATGTTTTTTTCAGTTTTACCTCTTCAGTGAGGTGAGCAGACTGAGTATTTGTTGTGTCACAAACTCCAGATGTCCTGCTCTGAGCGCTGAGGCAGACACATCTATGGCCAGAAGCAAGGCGGCAGCTTCACCCTGAGAATAAAGGACAACAATATAATCACGTGGCATCTTCCCAAACAACACTTTCAGTCTATTAAAAAAGGTAATTCAAGGACCCCAGTGTTAGACCAGCCAACAAGACACTAACCCTCTGAGTATTGAGTATCTCGTATGAGCCCATACTGAGCTCCGGCCTCTTGTCTTTGTCCATGCGGTCCCCCTCCACCCCTTTGGTGGGCTGGAAGCTCTGCCACGGCACTGACACACAAGAGAGACAGAGGAAACATATATATAAGCACTATAGACTGTGTATAGGATGTGCACACAAAGAAAGCAACCAACTCAGGAAATTAATCAAAGCAAATCAAATCAGTTTTAAATTCAAATTTGGTAGTTCTTGTGGCTACAGCAAGTGAAAGAAAAACAGCAAATATTTTTTCGTGACACGGACATTATCACCCGTTTGCTTACGTCTTACCTTCACTGAGTTTCCCACAGAAGGGGCAGTGAAACCTCTGACCACAGTCCTGCCAGCCCATCGCCGGGCACATGGAGGCTCCGCACACACAGGCCGTGAGACACTCCTGCTCTTTACACAATGGTAGGGGCGTCTAGAGGCAACACACACACACACACACACACACACACACACACACACACACACACACACACACACACACACACACACACAGTTTAATTGTGGCATTACAAAATGGCTACTTGTACGTCCTTTTTTCTATATATTTTTTAATATTTTATAGAACAGGCAGTGTGGCAACAAACCGACCTCTCCAGTGTTTTGTTTTGCCAGTGGAGTGACCAGCGCCCCCAGAGGCAGACGGCTGAGCAGGGCCATCTGACCCTCACAGGGCACACAGTAGGAGGTGGAGCGGAGGGCAGAGGGACTGGCATTACCTGCAGTTCAACAGAGGCAAGGTCAGGAGAGAAATGGCTTAAATTAAAAAGGTGTTCAAGACAATCTCTGCATGTGAATATATGACAGGGGAAAGCGCGAGAGTTTTCAGGAGTACCTTTCATTGTTAAATTAAAGGGTGACATTTGATATGGTGTCAGGAAGGACTGCTGGAGGGAAAGCAATACACCCATACACGAACACATCAAAATATTATATTTACATACATACATATTATGTATACAATCCCAATTTACAATTTCCATTTTTCTTGGGACTGAAAATAATTTATGTGATCGATAAATACTAGGCAAAGAAGTCAAGTTCAAGGCGCAATGTTATGATAAAATAGATATGATAAGAAAGAGTTTGTTATTTGGTACGCAGGGATTGTTACAGACAGTGTTGTGTGCGTTTACCTCGGTCTTCTATGATACAGGAAGTAGTGGGCAGAGGAGGGAGACGGGAAAAGGGCTCTGAGACGAAGACCTTTCCCTCCCACTCTAACCTGTCCTCTGCAATCACCTTCACCTGGGACAGACATCCAGAGACACACATGTGTAACCTTGTTAATGGGACAAAGTATGGTAACTGTTCACCATGTTTAGATAGAGGCAGGATCATTTCAGAATCAGGATCGTATCTTTTTATTTCCATTGAAAAGTGTACAACGAAATTTAGCAGCAATCCTCTAGGTGCTCAATATAAAATACAAACATGCGTATACATTACTATAACTAATATATACATAAAAATTAAAAAAACAATATATAAAAGGGACAAAATTATTGAATTTTAACTATAGAAGCAATACAGTAAAATAGTTTAGCAGCAGGTATGAGAAGATGTAAAGATATAGAGGGAGAGAGAGAGAGAGAGAGAGAGAGAGAGAGGGAGGGAGACAGACAGACAGAGAGAGAGAGAGAGAGAGAGAGAGAGAGAGAGAGAGAGAGAGAGAGAGAGAGAGAGAACTTACAGCGCTGGGCAGAAGCTCTGGGTCCAGGCCGTAACGAGACTCAGAGGTAGGAGACTGTGGAGAGAAAACAGTGTTATTATTCGAACACACAAATACTTTTTTTGCACTAATATCAACTAGAGCTGAAATACTTATCGGGTCAATCGATTGGTGGGATTAAAAAAAGGGACAACAATTTTGATTGCAATATTCATATTTTAACATATGAAAACAACATTTTGAGGTAAGTTCGGGCATGTCCACTGTGGGGATTGTGTGCTTGTTATCTATTGTATAACAGTGTAAACTAAATATCTTCGGGTTTGTCAACTTGGAAACTCTCATAAGCGTTTTATCTCTCTTTTTTTTTTTTTTTGCAATGCACTGTATCAATAAATTGAGAAAAAAATCCTGCAACTCAACTGCATTAAAAGGTTTTAACACCACTACTACATGTATCCCACCTGTGGCGAGAGGTTCTGGTCCTGTGCCGTGGCCACACTGGGAACAAACTGGTTTATGGTTCCTGAGGAGAGAACAGAAGAGCTACACAACGGAGGACAACGATGGAGGGAAGAGGTAAGAGACATAGAGTATATAGAGTATTATATTCTCAATTAAGCTGCCTTTTTTTAAAGCAAACTGGAGCACTTGTTTGAAAGAGTAAACTAATCTGGAAGATGGGGCTGGTGGTCTTTTGGACTGCTTATGGATGACTGGTCTGTAGCTGAATTCATTTAGCAGGGTTCCCCACAACTAAAAGGAAGTTAGATTTAGTACTTTTTAAAAACGTTTTTTAATGCCACTCGGAATGAACTAAAGAACGATTTCACATAAACTATTAAGATCAATTACTTTGGCTTAGGTTAATGTGTCACAGTAAATATGGCGATTGGATCATGTCATACTGATCTGCCAGATCTTAATGTGAGAGGAGGCATTATTTAAAAAATGGATGCTACCAATTATTATTTAGGTTTTAAATCGCAACTTTAAAAAAAAAAGACTTCTGAAGACGCTCGCTTTTAAAAGGTTGAATTAAGATTAAGAAATATGAATAACTAAGGCCTTATTTCCATGCCTTTTAAGACTTGATATGGATATGTAGGCCTACTAGGAACCCTGTTTATTTTCTGAATTTCCCTTAACCAATAACTAACCAACAAATAAACCTACCTCCAGATTGTGGTGGAGGAAGTGACCATTGAGGCTGCTGTTGGCTGGGAGAGGCAGGTGATGTGTGGGGTGTGTATCCCACAGACGGCTCCACATCTCCCCTCTCAGGAGAACACTGGGGACTCTGGCTTACACTGTGTCCCAATAGTGCGGGACTTATGGGCAGATGTTTAAGATGTGGCGACTGGGGTCCGTTCAGTAAACCGTGGTGGAAAGGGGCCGGTGCTGCTTGGTAGGGACTGTAAGGGGAGTAAAACGGCATCTGTTGTTGGGGCTTACAAAGCAGTGTCCCTGGGTTGTTGAGAGGGAGAGAACATGGAGGTATATTTCTTCCTTGGATTGTGGCTGGAACCATGGATGAAACATGAGGATTAGTAGGAGCTCCATGCCCACTCTGAGCAGCGTTATTAGCTTGTAAAGTGTAGTGATGGGGGGTGCTATCTCTGGGTGAATAGGGGTTGAAGTGGTCGCCTTGGTTGGGCGCCTGTTGGGGCTCCGGGCAGGGGGTCTGCTGGTCAGAAGGCGAACCCAGACTGAGGTGGTGAAAGCTGGATAGAGGATGGCAGGAGGGTCCTTGAGGTGAAGCTGGGGACCAACCGTTCTGACCCGCCCACGGCTGACAGGGTGTCTGGCTCTGATTGGCTGCGGGGAAGTCCATCATCCTCCATACCCGTCACTGATTGGTGAGTTTTATCCTTGGAGGCGGGACCTAGGGAGGCAACACAAACGTGCAGAATTGACCATCATATGTGATTCTCAGTGTTTTTTTGAGACACGCCGACTATTCTTATTGACAATAATGAATGAAGACAGCTTAAAGACTACTTGCAACCAATGTACCCGTGCTTATTTGTTAAATTGTTAACGTTATTTGTAGAACCTGGTTAATAATAGTGCATTGCCATTACTGGACAGACAGTCTCCGATATAGACAGACAGCGTGAATCTGTTATGTAAAAAGGAAAAGCTCCATCTAGAGAACACAATCTTATTTGAAGTAATAAAAGATTAGATTCGGTACCTTTGAACATCAGCGGAAACGAGAGGCTTTACATTTGTCCGTCAATGTTTCTACCGTTTTCGTCTTCATTTCCTCCCAATGCGAAGGTAGCGAAGCACTTCAGAAATGTTTGAATTACAAATTATTAAAAGTCAAAGACAAGAAATAATTGTTACATTATTAAAATCATGGTTTTAGCCGAAACACGAGCTGTCACATCCATGCACTTGAGCCTTCGCTGCAAGTTAGCTACAAGCTTTGCATTTCCGCCTTTCCTTTCACAGTAAAAGCCTGTCGTCCTTTGCCAATATTAAATTAAAGATTATAGCATTACTAGCCTTTATACTGAGTTGAATCTAAATATTGCAGTTATGTATTGCCTGTATGCAGTCTTGGACCCTCATGAAAGGCATTTACCTGAGAATAACGTTGAGGTATTGCATGTTGCTTTAGGCCTACTGTAATTTGTATAATACAACAATACTTATAAACCATAAACCCTACTTTTCAGATTAGGAATTTTACACAGAAAAAATTAATTAGCCTACTTTATATCATAGGCCTACCTGAGATACAATCAATATAGTATACATTTAATTGAAATATAAGCAGGTCTCGATCCTTTGTATAAGCATACTGCTGTCATATTTGTAAGGCCAGTGTGTGTGAATGCAGGATTGTTCATCCCAGAATTTTGCGATTCTAGGGGGTGAGTGTAAAAGGGTCAGTGATTTACTGGTGACATATTATATTATAATTACACAAAATATTGATACCTCTGTGTGTTTGTCCCGAGAATCCCTATTTTAGGGGTCACCCTACATGTATAAATAACTTTTCCCGCCGTTGCCTCTTCCCATTGTTATCGAACTAATGAAGGTAAGCGGAATTGTTTAGTAGGTGCCCCGATTTACATGTTAGCTTAAACATATCGAACTTTAAGCTAATTCTTGTATAGGAGAATTGTTAGGAGCTGAAGCTAACGGGATAACCTTATATACTATCTAGGGATAACTCACTGATGTTTATGTTTGATTTTACGTGTGTCAGAGAATAAACTTTGATCGCCTCCAAAGACATCCTGTTGGCCTTGGGCATCCCTTCACACTACACAACGCAGAGAAACCGACAACACTAGACACACCGGTTACATGCTGAAGGCATTTACCTGAGAATAATTTTGAGGTATTGTATGTTGCTTTATACTGTAATTTATAGAATTAAAATATATATAAACCCTACTTTTCAGATTAGGAATTTTACACAGAAACATGTAGCCTAATTACTATAATACATTAAGGATTACTACCTGAGATCAATTTTAGTAGTTAACTATATTTAAATGTAAGTATATAAGTGGTAAAAAATTAAAAGGTTGCAAGCATGTTATTAGTAATAATGATTAGTATGATTATTTGTATATCAAAATCAAGCACTTACAATTCTGCTGCCAAATGAGTATCTTTATTGTTGATACTTAGGGTATTTGTGTTGTTTCTTTACATTAGTAAAATTATGAAACAAAAAGTATGGCAGAAAACATGGTCGCAGAAGTGAACTTACATCTCCAAAAACTTCAGAATTAGCCATCAGCAAAAACTAATAAACACATTATGTTTCAGTATGTGTGTGAGCTTTCTCTGTCCAAATGAACTTAACATGATGAAACAAAGCCAAAGCCAAAGATACACTGTAATAACAGACAGTCATAGTGATGAACAATCAAAAACCACGAAAATGAACAATAAACAATCTATTCGTAAAGTTGTACTTTGCTTGCAGTGTTTGGACAATTTGATTACACTGTAACCACCATTGAGCAGTTCAAACTAACTTACAATACACTCACAATCTCAAATGAAAGACGGAGATGGAGAGAGACTGAACGAATTGAGGAAATAAAAGGTGGGGAAAAAGATGCAAAAACCAGATTTTGCCAACCACAAAATGTGGCATCTAAAACTGCTGAAAACCGCCAGCACTCTGCCGTGGTTCCTGTTTCGGAGGCCCGTTCACATTTTTGTTTACTTGGCTTTGGAAGTTCCGCTCTGTCTTTTCAGGGCAGTGATCCTGTTTCTGACGTAGTTCTTCAGACCTTTCCATGTGCGCGTGCTCAGAGCTTCCGGCTCGGCCTCCAGACACTGGACGCAGTCGTTTTTCTGAGGCACCTTGTGTCCTTTGATTAGACTCATCATGTGTCTTTCAACAGCAGGACCTCGTCATCGTCCCAGCTACGTTTACCATTATCCTGGGAGTCTGTGGGGTGAAAGGGAAACCATTGAACTTCTGTCATCACTAGAAAACATTTTTTAATTCTAAAAATGAGCACCTGCAAGCTCCTAAAAATGGGTTGGTAAGTATAATATAAAAAGAAACACTTTGCAGAATATTTCCAGTTGTTTTTTCTCCAAATCAAAGAAATTCTCAGCTAAAATAGCCCACATTTCAAAAAGTGTAACATTTTAAAGAATGCCTGTTAATGGTCTCCATTACCACCTTTCTTGCCCGAGCTGACAGATTTTCGATGCCAGTCCTCTTGGCCCGGCTGCTGCTCCTGTGCTTGTTGATGATAAACATTCTTTGGTCCATAACGAGCACTGGAATTTCGCTGTGATCCCATGACGCATCCTTTTGTCCTCTTGCCGCTTGTAACCTCCCTGTATTGGGTAAAAACAATTAAAAAATCTCAACATATCCCCATTTACTTATACAGGTAAATCTTGAAACCAAATTTTAAATAAAATCTTACTATCACAATCCAGTAGGACTTCATCCAGCTGGACATCGCCGTCCTGTCGCAGGGTTCGGACTTGATTATTGGGGCCTAAAATTTGATTGGCCTCATCATTGTCCAGGTTTATCAGCTGTAGCATTGTCATGTAGTTCTTCCGGATCTTTTGCGATGTCAGAACTTCAGGGTTTTTGAATCCACATAGTTTGACTTGTTTTCGGAGGCAGTCTGACCCCCTGTAGGCACCTAGAGCAAGCGGCCGGCCGAACAAGAAGGGATTCTGGCCGGGGACTCCACACTTCTCGCGAATCTCCACCAGAAGCTCCAAAGTCGACACGAATGACGGTTTGAGGAAAACCGGCACCATTCTCCCGTTCTTCCCTCGTATGTCGATTCTCGTGAAGACCTCGCACATCTTCTTTTCCAAATCCGAGATGGATGCGTCCATGCCAAGGAGCGAGCTTGACTTTTTCCGTGCCTGGAAATCTGTCAGTAGCACCCTCGCTACTTCTCCGGGAAATCTCCTGTTGAAAAATATCATCCGACAGACTATTGCTGCGACGAGAGCAACGTAGTTTTCCGGAGAAGGGTTCTCTCTGAGTTTTTTCTCCGCTAGAGGATGAACGTTTTCCAAGTGAGAGTTCAGCTGCTTCACGTCTTGAGCAAGCGGCACAGTCTTTGCCCTTTCTGTTTTGTTTTTCGGATTGTCGCTAACGCACTTGAAGAAATGAGCTTGTTCCATTTCTTCCGGTACAGAGACATGAAGTTTCTCGCAGACTTTGCCAAACTCTTATCACCAGACTTCACCGCGTTGTCTTCAACAATCCCACAGGCCTTCTGAAGGATGTAGCCCAGCTTAATGGCAAGGGAGGGAGTGCTGTACGTTTTTTTTTCTGGATCGTAGCCTGCCACGACGTTCACCGCTGACACCACATGTGGGAAGTTTGAAGGGAGAAAGAAATCCTCCAGTGTCTCCAGAGGTGTTATCTTTTGAGCTTCCAGAACAAGTCTTCAATATGACGAAGCTGTTGTCTGATGTATTTCTGGTTTTTCTCATCCGATCCGTAATTACAAGCAAGAGCTCACCAAGCTGCAAGATAACCTTGTCATCTATGATAGCATGTGTCACATCATTGTTTATCATTTTGAGAAGAACACTTCTAAAGCCATCAGTTACGTTGAGGTCGTCTCGAGTTTGAAGCGCACATAGCAGTGCAGTTCGCCTGTGCCCAAACTGAATTTCCTCACTCTTCACCCTTTCCGGGCAAGACCTCATGTGTCTTGGCAAACTGTTCTTCTGGTGAGACCTTTACAGTGAAGACAATGGAGAAATTCGTTGGCTTGCTGAGTGTGAAATGGCCTTTTTGCAGCATTAAGGTTGCCCTTCCCTTTTTTCAGTACATCTTTATTATGAGCAAAGTTTCCTTGATTTCTCAGTCTGTTCCATATCTTTTGTCTTTCTCTGGATTTTACGGGATACTGAAATACAACGGCGACCTCTGGATTGTCACTGTGCAGGTGCTCCAGATGTCTTGACAATTTGCGGTATGGCTTAGAGCAAAACGGACAATAATGCTTCCGGTCGTAAACACGTTTTTGTGCCTGAAAATGGAGACATGACAACACTACTGCTTCTGAAGGCTTCTTTTTCGTCTTCTTTTTTGGAGGCGGAATACACTTTCTTCCTCAGAGAGAGAACTTTCTGATTCAGTCCTTTTCTTCGGTGGGAGCGGAGGTTTTTGGTCTATGGGGCTGCTGGGACTGGATTCATCTGGAGAGCCCCCTGCATGGTCAGACTGGGCATCAGAGTCACCGTCACTGTTAGGCGAGTAGTCAGGATCACTGTCTTCCCCTGACTCGGCTGACATGTTTTCTTTTTTCTGAGAAAAATAAATAAATAATTATATTAAAAAAGTATTTAATTGCACCAAATATATGTATGGTGATATTATTTTGATATTTTATATTTCTCGACACAGACATAATGATCTCAATGTTAACTTCCAACAGCAACATTTGAGAGCTTTATATCAAGGATAAATCACTTCTTCACAATATTTAGGACACTTAATTGTTTGCCAACATTTGAATGTATTTATTTATTAAGCTTTAAATATTACCAACGTAGCCAAAAGCACAACAAAAGAATTAGCCAAGCCTTAAAATATTACATGGAAATGTGTAACTGCTCTGAGATTAACTGATTGATACTAATACTAAAAACTAAAATGTTTTACAATCAAACAAATATTATACAACTACCACTGATTCTACATCGGCCCCTCTGGTGAATCACAGGTGTCACTGTGTTCACCAGGAGATGCAGGGGGAGAACAATCTTCTGACACTTGTGACTGAAAAACAAAACAAACATTCCAAAGAAAACAATATATTAGAACGGTTAAAGGCTTGAACCTAGACTAGCATTGATCAATACCTTATAATGTGAAATAACAGTCTACCTTGACTTTACTGCAGACGACTGAATCTGCTGCAAATCCTGGTTTGAGTTTGTACAGATTGGGACGAATCATCCATTTGTGGAGGAGGCTATAAGTTAAGAAGGAACAGTATTGTAAAGCTGCGTTGATGTGGGTCGGAAACATCCAAAAATACAGTTTCCGAGTGAGGAATATGCACGTGAATGCCAGCTTAAGCCTGAAGAACTCCAAACTCTGGAAAGATTTAGATGCCCCGTTTGCTGACTTGGTGTCAGCGTTATCAACATAGCAGGCATAGGGAAATGTTTTATGAATTGTAAAAAAAAAATTATTAATAGATGTATTGCATATCAACTTTTTGCTCCAATTTTATTTGTAATATGGTATTGCAGTGAGCCCTTGTCCACATAGTGAACTAGAATACTCAAAAAAATCATTTATTAACATTAGTTTAACCCTGAAAAACAAGTAAGGTACATAAGCATAATCAAGATTGTTAGTATCTAATAGCATAGACCTTTAATAACAAGCCAGGTAATGATAAAATAACTTTATAGTTGTTTTAAATGCTAATAATATAACTAGGTCCTCTGAACAGCAACTAACTAAACGTTACATACATTATACATTCCTACTATCCAATTTGAGAGCACATGAACACACCGAAGTTGGAAGAACGACTTCACAACTCAGAAACTCAAACCATCCGAGGAGCACCTGAATGCAGCATAAATTACCATGTTTTTAGATATGAATTGTTGGGACTCAAAAACGTAACCCACCTGAAACCGAGCTGTGTTTGGAAACTCCCCA
This sequence comes from Ammodytes dubius, assembly GCA_026122265.1. Taxonomy (NCBI): domain Eukaryota; kingdom Metazoa; phylum Chordata; class Actinopteri; order Uranoscopiformes; family Ammodytidae; genus Ammodytes; species Ammodytes dubius. Next base: position 28,039,394 of record CM047507.1, on the reverse strand, counting down.
TTGCCGCTTTCATCTGGAGGTAGTTGTTCAAGCTAAATAAGGAGACAAAGTGAGTCAAAGGTGGTACTGAGTAGAATCCTCAGATAATCTCCCTAACTGCGGGATTTAAGCAAATATATATATGTTAAGCATTACTGGGCAGCAAATAAATAAAAAACAACTTACAAATGTATCCAACTTTGCGAGTTGTTGAAGTAGTTGCGCACGCTGTTGTAAGAGTGCCGAACGCCATTCCCCAGTGCTGGCCTGAAAGCAGATACAAATTTAATAAAACTTTTTTTAAGGGGTAAAAAAGTACAATCTAAAAGAAATGATGTCCTATGAAATTGCACTTTGTAACAACTGGAAATGGAAAACAATCTTTAGGTAGATGCTCTTGTTCAAAGTGACAAAGTGTACAATCAGCGTCTGTAGACAAAGCTTACACAGCTAGATATCATCAAACAGTTTGGAACAATTACAACGCCTTAGTTTTACTTCCGATTAATATGTACACAATTAACCACCAAACAACAGAACTTTCTTTAATAAGTTTGTTTTCTCACCGCTGGATTGTTGTTCCCTTCTTGTGACGGCTCTTTGTTGAGATGAGGAGCTGTTTCAGAAACAGACACATTAACCTCTCCTGAGGAAAAGACAAGTATGTAAGACAATGATTGAGGCGACATCCAAATGGACCATAATCTGCATGAAGTTTGTGGTTGAATTATAAAGCATCATCTTGTTTGGTGGTGTTCCTAATATGTAGTCCACCCTGATTGATGTCAATAAGAGTAGACTTGATTTGTCTGGTTGAAATGCTGTGTGGCAAAAAAAAATATGTTTTCTTTCTTGTTGGTGACTTGCATTTAAAACCAAATATGAACCAAATATAAGCAGTTTTTGATTTGAATCTATAATCAACTGAATACTACATAGTGAAATCTAAAGAAAAAGTCATTACTGAATTCTGGACACCAAGGAAAGGCAACATCACAGCTAAAATACACAGACATACTGTGGTTTAGATAAATCAAGCTCAATATGTCTGCCCACACTGAAGCCTCAATCCTCCGACACAGTACAATCATGTCAGCGTCCCATTAACCCAGCTTACCCCTGCAGTGGGCTGAAGGGATCCACTGGAGCTGCTCCTGAGAAGTGGATGCTGCATGGCTGTGAGTGTATCCAGCACGCACCGGCAAACTCCACATTCGCTCCTTGAAAAGAAGCTTCAGGTGCATTTAAACGTTGTGCACATGACGGCAGGCTAACGGGCAGGCCTTGAAGTCCGTTAGTCAAACCCTGAACGTTTAATGGAGGCTGAAACGGCGCTTTGTAAGGGTCGTGGGTGTGAGAAGTGGCATATGTTGGGGCCTACAAGGCTGTGGATGTCTGTTTGATTGGGGAAGAGATGGCGGGGCTACATGATTACCTTGGTTAGCATTTAGCTGCATTGGTGGAGTCTGCTGAGCAAAGGAAATAATGTGAGGGGCACTCTGGATAGCAGAGAGGCTAAACAGCGGGGCGGATGATGTATTGCTGCTATTGTGAGGGTTTTTATACAGGGCAGAGTGAGGGTCGCTCATACAGCTCTGATGTGGCGCCTGCATGTGGTCATAGGAGGGTCTCTGGTTAGAAACCGAGCCCAGGCTGAGATGCTGAGAGCTGGGCAGAGAGTTGACGAGGGCTCCATGAGCGGAAGTGGTGGGCCAGCCATTCTGGCCCACCCACGACTGACAAGGAATGAGGCTCTTATTTGCTGTCACGTTGTCCATGATTCTCCATAACCATCAGAGTGTGTTGCGTGGAGCCTTCCTTACTTTATTGGAGACAGAATAGAGCAAAACAACATGCACAATTGATCATAAGGGTCACATTGTGTTTGCATTTGGCCTACATTTCAAAACGGCCATCTGAATGTATCGTGGTTCTGCTTAACATAGTAAGACGAGAGAGAAACAATGAATGTGCTTCAGCTTGAAAGGGATATCACAGACGGACAAACGAAAAAATAAATAATATAATATCTCAGAGTCTCTCTCTATATGTCCCGTTACTGTTAGTCAACTATGAACGGTTTCGAGAAAAACAACTTTCTGAGAACTGATGGCAGCTTGTATTTGTCCACGAGAAGTTTAATTAATCTTTTATTAGTTAGTTATTTCGGTGAACAGACCCTTGAAGCTGCAGTCGTACTTTATCGTTTGCAGGATCCTTTATGAATGGTAAATAAGTTACTCATCTGCCCCCAAATAAATCACTTTACATTTATACTTTGTTTGTAACTAAATCCCTGTGTGTTCAAATCGACTAAATGTAGTTTCGTAGCCGGGAAATGGCCATGGGACGATGCATTTTTATTTAGCCATCGAGCAACATTCATTAGCTGTTAGCATGCTTGGCTTGGAAATTGGTGGAACTATTTCGTAAAACTTCAAACGATTCCCAAAGTGAGTCTGGCGAAATTATGAAAAGAATAATAACGTATCTACAGACATGACGTCATTATTTTTTAGGTGAAAATGTTGAAACACGAGAACTATACCTGTGAACGTCCACGGGAGAAGAGGCCGTTTGTTTACCTCCCGGCTCTGATGCTAATACAAGACTTCCGCTTGGGTTTTCACAATAAGAGTCGAATACTTGTAAAAAATATATACAGTAGGCTATATAAAAAAGAATGAGAAAACTGCCAGTGGTGGAAGAATTATTCAGATCCGTTACTTAAGGCGATACTCTGCAGGTGAATAGGGTCAAATTTTAACATTATGATGATCTCATTATGATTAAAGAAATCATAATGAGACTTTGCCAGTTAATTAGCCTACTTAATTTTACTTAATAAAAATGTTTTAGAGTTTTGTATGTAAAATGTATAAATACATTTGCATTTGCGTACATTTCTATTTCTTTAAAAACCCACAATCTAGATGTTGATAAAGCCAGAGTCAAAATCTTTATTTAATTTACAACAAATTAAAACATAATATTGCCCAAAGTTTTAACAGAACAGACTTGGATACAGTCTTTCTTCATTTTTATATTAAAAAAAAATATAATGTCTTAAAAATGCATTTTAATTTTTTTTTTCAGAACAAAATGTTTCATAAATCAGACAATAAACAATATGAAGAACTCGTTTTTTAATAACCTTAAGAATAGTGCTTACTGATTATGGCACCTTTAGTTAATGTAAGTGCTTTAAGTGCTCTAATGTTGAGATAATGGCCGTTAAAGGTGGTTGCATAGGAGAAATATACAGATGCAAACCGACAAGGTATAGTATAATAAACACCTAAATTTACATTTTGGACATATAAAATATGATGAAAAAACCTACAAAAAAAACAGCAAGACAGACATAGCAAAACATTACCCTGACCTTGACAGACACACACACAACACACACACACACACACACACACACACAGGACTAATCCAATATCGCTGAACATCACAGAGAGGTTGGGTTGGATGAATCATAAGATTTCTTCAATTTGCATATTTTTTTTCAGACAATAAGGTCAGTTTATAAAACATATTGATATGACCCTCCACAACAACTCATGAAGAAAAAAACAATCAACCGGAGCAAGAATGTGTCTTGAATAAGCTGAACTAAAAATGATGTCTTGTGAAGTTAAAATTTAATGAATTAATCAAAGACGATAACATTCCAGGAAACCCCAATTGATCGTACAGGCGTCACAAGGGTTTGGAGCTTTTACAACCATTCCATCAGCTTTAAAGGTTTGATATCAGCAGTTTTCGCATCACCAGCCGGTCCAATACTGAAATATGGGAAGAGTTTCTCAGTGAAAGTGTCTGTCTGAGTCCAGATGTGAGTCATGTCTTCAGGGTGGTAGAAGGACACCTCCCCCCTGTCATAGTCCAGCTGGACTCTGATCCTCTGGAGACTCTTCTCCACTGTGATGGTCTGACTAGCTCCATTAGTGTATTTTCCATCACAATAGCACAAACCCCAGATCCCATATTCTGGTGAAGCATATCTCTCCCCCTTCCTGTCAACTGACTCTTTAGCCAAACCTATAGTCCAGAGAGGATGGTCTCCCACCTCCACCTCCCAGCTGTGTTTCCCTGAGCTGAAGCCTTCAGAGCCGAGGACATTAGTATACTTAGTGAATCTCTCTGGATTGTCAGGAAGCTGCTGCTTTGTGTCTCCATGTCTCACACTGGTCAGATCATCAGACAGATAGAGCCAGGGATGTGCAGTGTTTGGGTCCAGAATGACCGGACTGAAGTGGACCTTCTCCTCCATCCTCTCCCCGACTCTGAAGGACAGGTTGCCCAGGTATTTGGCCACATCTATCAGAGCTCCAGAGACCAGCTGTGGATCTGACACTGAGCTCTGGACTCTGGCTCTGGTCTGAGTGGCTTTATAACTGCTGAGGAATGGCACGTTGTGTTTCTGCAGCTCTTCTTCAACAGCAGAGATACTGTCTGACAGAGAGGAGATCTGCTCCTCAATCATCTTCATCTCTCTGCCGAGAGTCTTCCCTTTCTGCTCCTCTTCCTCCCTCAGAGCTGCCAGTCTGGACTCCTCTTCCTCTTTCAGGAACTGCTGGAGCTTGTTGAACTCTGCTCTGATCTGCCTCTCTGTGGACAACAGCTGCTTCTTGGAGTGTTCAACCACTTTATTGTAGGATTTCTTCACTTGTTTGTATTTGTCCCTCTTGTCCTGTAGAGACTTTAAGTCAGATTTCAGCTGGTCCTTCAGGCCACTGACTGCTTGTTCTACAGGAACCACCTTGTGACTCTGGTGGAGAGAAAACTCACAGATAGAACATACAGCTCTCTGCTCGTCCTCACAGAACAGTTTAGGAACTGGGCGTTTATGATTACTACACACAACCTGCACCTTCGTCTTTCCCTTTTCACTCTCAGATGATCCAGTTTTCTCTCTCCCAGCAAACGAGTCTGCCAGTTCCTTTAGTGCAAAGTTCACTCCCAGATCTTTTGATGATTTTCTTTTACAAATGGGACAGTTTTTGTTTTTAGCTTCTTCCCAGAATGTTTTCAGACAGCTTGAACAGAAGCTGTGGTTGCAGCTCAGAGACACAGGATCTCTGAAAGTCTCTGAACACACATGGCATTTATAGTTTTCCACAAGAGCAACTTTCTCAGCCATTTGATATTGAATTGATCTTTCAGTAACAGGACTCACCAAGTTACAGTCTCTTCACTTTTCAACTCATATATTCCAAATGTGTTTTCCAGCAGAGATGTCACTCCCTGTAATGGCGACTCCTACTGATAAAATGTCAAAATGTACTTTTCATTCTCATTCACCTCTGTCACATGGTAAATGATGAACACCTGGAGATGATGCTATGTCATGTTGCACCAGCAGATGGTGGTGTCCGGAAATCTATCAGAGTCAAATATTTCACTTTAATTCAGGGACCCATTTACTTGTAGCTACAGGTATCTGTATGAAACAAACACAATCAAAAATAGGTTAAACAAATCTGATTGATGGTGCCTTTTCACTAAATAAAGAACCGAAAGGCAAGTGTTTTCTCTGTCTTCCTCCAGTGAGGACTGAACATTTTCAACAGGCTTACTGACACCAAACCAGTTAGACAACATTTTTTTGGTTCTCTCATATGTGGCAGGACTGTGTTTATTTCACCCAGTTGAATAAAACTGAACTTCTTAACGTGAACTAACAGAAATCAAAGTTATTCAATCAGTTTCATTTTTTTCTTATTATTTTCCTATCATGAAGTCAAAGCGGCAAAATGTCCGTGAACATGATGATATTGATATAAAATGAATTTCATCCAATAAATGCCTGTCGAGAGCGATCATAATGAAATAAATAGTCTTCTAACTTTGTAACATAACTTTAAAATGTAGGAACAAAATTCAATAAAACAATCTTCAAATGTTTTTGTTTTACTTTCTGGTACATTTTCTCTTATTCTTTTTTTTTCTTTTGAACATTAATAAAAAACCGTAGAGCTATCCCACCATGCATAATGTTCTGTCAATGTCTTCAAGAAAAAACACGAAAGTAAAATGGTACAAAATCTGATTGATGTTGCTTTTAACTAAATAAAGAATAAAATCTCTTTAAATACCACAAACAAGGTGTGGTGTTTTCAACTGACACCAAACCAGTCTGACAACAACATTTGTTGTTGTGCTATATGTCCGCATGACTGTAATCATTTTATAGTTGGACTAAAACCTTGAAACTCTCTTTCATGTGAACTAACATGAATTTTACGTTGTTTTATTGGCTCTTTATATCTTACTGTTCATCATAAGTCAAATACTTTTTCAAATATTTAGCAAAAGCATGAAAACAAGCTAAAAATATACTATTTTCTAAAAATTATTAAAGTAATGTAAATTAATTAAAAAACACACATTCTCATAAAATTGTCAACATGAGTGCATTTGTTTAACTTTCTGGTACTTTTTCTTTTTTCTATTCTTTCTCTTTAACGTCTTTTTAATATCAATCATAACACGTTAGTTTATCTCAATGCATAATGTTATGTCAATATGTTTAGATTAAATTAAGTATGAAATGATAGCAGACTATTTGTGACTGAACTTTTGAGGATTAATAGACCGATATATCATGTTTTTACTACATTATCAAAAAACACATTAAACACATACTAAAACTCTACCACAATACTTGGTGTTTTCTTGAAACAGTCACTCTTCTTTAGTGCACTCAAAACCTATAAACATGTTTAATGATATTTATTTACTTTGACCAACATAATCAGGTAAATGTAGTTTAGGTCACAACAGCATTATGTTGTTTCACAGTTATATAGTTTCTTATGATTTTTTCAGTCATACAACACATGATGCTGATGCTTATCCAACAGAGGAGCGAGCCGACCTGTTCAGCAAACAATAATATGTATGTAAAGAAGTGACACAAAGTAGACATAGAGGGTCCATTGTCCAAAGTCAACAAACTGTGAGCAAAAGAGGACTTTGTCTCCATCTTATGGTGTATATGTGAAAAGTAACACTTCCATGTGATCATACTGTAAACACACTGTACATTCAAAAATGTTGGTGATGTAACTGTCATCATTAAAAAGATTATGTAATTGAATAAGTATTTTCATATTATAAGACAAGCCTTAAGGAAATTCATCTTTGTTTATATTAATAATTTCATAATTGTGTTTGTTATTTAAGTTTAAAATTTTATTTAAATAGTTAGTCAAATGACGTCACTTGTAAGGCGATTGTTCTCTTGTGCGAGAAGATTACTCTTTGTCAGCTAGAGATGCAGCAGGAGAGAAGGTGAACAGCTTGTGATATGCATCGCCGAGAAGAATCTTGTTTCAAAGTCCCTGTAATTAGCATGCAGCCAACGAGGTATGTTTTTTGTTATTTCCCTGTATTTTATTTTGCTTATTTGACTCTTTATGTGCCGTCTAATTTACGATTTTATGTGAAGCTAATGCTGTGATTTATGTTGTACTGTGTTTGCTTATCTATAGTTTTCACGGTGAAGTTGGAGTAAAAGTCTGCAATAAAACCCGTCAAAGGAAACCACTGGTGTCTGCCGATTGCTTTTAGAGGGATTTATAGGTGACATCATGCATATGTGAGCATGTTGTCCCTGAAATCTTCATAAAGTACCTTACTACATTAATGAAAACTAATGGTGGATTTATCATTAAACAATGTGGTCTTCTTGGAAATGTTGATACACTTCAACATTACACAGAAAAAAAGAAGGAAACAAACACAACCTCAAACGCAAAATTCTGAATCAAAACTGTGATTTAATGACACATCATGTGAAGAAGCATCCATCTGATGCACAGTGTATAAACAGTATAGTTGATTTAATTATAATAAGAAAACATATACATATTCAATTAGATTATAGCCTACTATGTTATTTCCTTATGTTTATTTAAGACATTGATATTTATCATTCATATTATTCATCACATTACACTGGAGAACATTTTCATACATGAAAAATCACTTAAAAAATATGTATATTGTATATAAAAACTTGTTTGACAAAGAATCAAACAAGAGATTAAAAAGTGATCTAAAGAGCCCAGAACATCACAAATTTAAAGTGATGAGTGATGACCATAACCACCGTTTATTTACTGTACAATATTTTGGCTAAAATAGAAATAACTAAATCCATCATGGCTAAAGATTGTTCTAAGCATCTTTCAAAATTGATTTCTGTCTGTTTCTAATTGTGAAAACAGAAACACACACGCCATCAAAATTATTCCTCACGTTTTCTGCTGTTCAGACTTCATCAGGGTGGTATGAGATTCATATACAGTCGGCTAATTTGTCCTGTGACTTTAGAAAGGAAAATATCGATTAAATGGGTTAAAGTTGTGAACATTTATAGAGTACGGTAAAATATATTTTTTTGCAAAAGCTGGTTGTAAATCAACCTTAACAATTTGTATATAGTGTAATTTGTCATATAAAGTGATGTGACTATTTGACAGATCAAACACAACATTCTGAATCAAAACTTTGACTTAATGACACATGTGAAGAAGCATCCATCTGATGCAAATTTTATAAAAAAGTTGTTAATTCAATGATAATAAGAAAACAAACCCGTATTAAATTGAATTATATTTCTGTTATTTCCTTTCTGTTGATTAAGAACTGGATGTTGCTATTTATCGTTACAATCATACAATATAAATAATCACTTTAAGAATAAAACAATTGTTGTATTATTTTCTAGCAACTTATACCAAGTACCATGGATCTCAACAGGTGTTCATTAGAATGAAGAAAAAGGCAAAGGCAACGGGATGTGGTTATTTCCTCTATCATATTCATAACTAATCAACCTCTGCTTAAAAGCATACAGGCGTATACAAAAGGTCAGCCACAGTATGACTAAATTAATATCACTTAACATCACAGAGAGGGTTGGTTGGATGAAAACAATAAACTTCTATTTTGGACAATTCGTTAAATAATATTATAATGACCCTCCACAACAACTCATGACGAAAAAAACATCAAACATCAACCAGAGCAAAAGTGTGTCTTGACTAAACTGAACTAAATTGATGTCTAATGATGCTAAATGTTAATGAATAAATCAAAGGCAATCACATTCCAGTAAACCCCAATTGATCATCAGGAATTGCAAGGGTTTGGAGCATTTACTTACATTCCATCAGCTTTAAAGATTTTGATATCAGTAGTTTTCGCATTACCAGCCTTTCCAATACTGAAATATGGGAAGAGTTTCTCAGTGAAAGTGTCTCTGTGAGTCCAGATGTGAGTCATGTCTTCAGGGTGGTAGAAGGACACCTCCCCCCTGTCATAGTCCAGCTGGACTCTGATCCTCTGGAGACTCTTCTTCACTGTGACGGTCTGACCAGTTCCATTAGTGTATTTTCCATCACCATGCAATAAACACCAGATCCCATATATTGGCGAGGCAAATATATTTCCCTTCCTGTCAACTGACTCTTTAGTCAAACCTATAGTCCAGTGAGGATGGTCTCCCACCTCCACCTCCCAGCTGTGTTTCCCTGAGCTGAAGCCCTCAGAGCCAAGGACATTGGCATACTTAGTGAATCTCTCTGGATTGTCAGGAAGCTGCTGCCTTGTGTCTCCACGTCTCACACTGGTCAGATCATCAGACAGATAGAGAATGGGGTCTGCAGTGTTTGGGTCCAGAATGACAGGACTGAAGTGGACCTTCTCCTTCATCTTCTCCCAGACCTTGAAGGACAGGTTGCCCAGGTGTTTGGCCACATCTATCAGAGCTCCAGAGACCAGCTGTGGATCTGACACTGAGCTCTGGACTCTGGCTCTGGTCTGAGTGGCTTTATAACTGCTGAGGAATGGCACGTTGTGTTTCTGCAGCTCTTCTTCAACAGCAGAGATACTGTCTGACAGAGAGGAGATCTGCTCCTCAATCATCTTCATCTCTCTGCCGAGAGTCTTCCCCTTCTGCTCCTCTTCCTCCCTCAGAGCTGCCAGTCTGGACTCCTCTTCCTCTTTCAGGAACTGCTGGAGCTTGTTGAACTCTGCTCTGATCTGCCTCTCTGATGACAACAGCTGCTTCTTGGAGTGTTGAACCACTTCATTGTAGGTTTTCTTCACTTCTTCATATTTGTCCCTCTTGTTCTGTAGAGACTTTAAGTCAGATTTCAGCTGGTCCTTCAGGCCACTGACTGCTTGTTCTACAGGAACCACCTTGTGACTCTGGTGGAGAGAAAACTCACAGACAGGACACACAGCTCTCTGCTCGTCCTCACAGAACAGTTTAGGCTCTTCTTGATGTTTACTACACACCACCTGCACCTTCTTTTCTCCTTTTTCACTCTCAGATAATCCAATATTCAGCCTTCCAGCAAAAGAGTCAGCCAGATCCTTCAGATCAAAGTTTACAAAAATATTATCCTTTGAGGATTTCCTTTTACAAATGGGACAGTTTTTGTTCTTAGCTTGTTCCCAGAATGTTTTCAGACAGCTTGAACAGAAGCTGTGGTTGCAGCTCAGAGACACAGGATCTCTGAACGTCTCTGAACACACATGGCAGTTCAGGAAACTTTCCAAACAAGTTTTTTTCTCAGCCATTTGATATTGAATTTATTTTTCAGCAGGACTCACCAAGTTACAGTCTCTTCACTATTCAACTCAATATATTCCAAATGTGTGTTATCCAGCAGAGATGTCACTCCCTGTAATGGCGACTCCGTACTGATCAACAATGTCAAAATCTATTTTCACTTTCACCTCTGTTACATGGTAAATTATTAACACCAGGAGATGATGCTATGTCATGTTGTCACCAGCAGATGGGGCTGTCTGGATATCTATCAGAGTCAAATATTGCACTTTTAATTTAGGGACACTTTACTTCTATACTAAACAAACACGGCCTTGAGCCCAGTTGCTTCAAGGTATTCTCCAGACCCCCTCCAGGAGGCACGATGTAACTGAGTGGGACTTCTTACTGTACTTTTTTCTCGTAACATTGTTCTTCATGTTTAAAACTTTTTTCTTCTTGTGAACTAACTTTTTTTGCCTCCAAGCGAACACTAGCCGAAGGCCTGAGGCATTATGTTTGTACATACGTCCAGCCCATTCTTGTGAACGTGATATCTCATGAACACTTTGAGGGATGTGTGTCAATTTTGGCAAAAACTCATCCTTGGACTGGAGGATGAACTGATTACATTATAGTTATAGGACTGATGCTAATAAGTGGAAAACGTTTCATGGATGTGAGACTTTCCTAGTGGGAGATAGCCTTAGGGGTGCATTTCATGTGTTGAGGTCATTGCTCTGTGCGGGCCAGTCAAGTTCTTCCACACCAAACTCAGAAAAACCGTGATTAAATAGGTCTTCAACCAGACCGAGAGTGCACAATCGTCTGCAGAGAGGGGATTGCACAAAAGATATGATACGATATACTTCAATCATAACAAAGTTCTCTTATGACTGACAGTACATTTGGCCTTGTGCAAAACCAATAGTGCAGCCTCCTACATTTTCCAGAGGAAAGTTAAATAGCAGAGACATATGCAATGTAACAGTTGCATAGAAGATAGAGACCTCCATCGTTTTCCCATTGTTAATTCAAATTCAAAATTTACTCTTCGTCTAAAACATGGCTGAATTTTTCAACAGCCTTCGCTTCGGAAATATTTAACTTTTTCAGGAGAGCGCTGGGACACGTATCTCAAGGCCACCAGCGAAACACTGTCTTAGGTTTAGCTGGGTAAGTGTGTAAAAATACACACTTTTGTGCAAACTACAAAACACACACACACACACACACACACACACACACTCAAATATACAATCTTAATGAGATCCCTTTTTTATATACTGTATATAAAAAAGACCCCTTGAGGAGATCTAATAAACAACAAAATGCATGTTTTTATCCGAACAAGCTTTACAAGATGAGTGCGTTCCCCAATGAGAAATACTTTTTGTGTGTGTTTGTGTGTGTTTGTGTGTGTGGTGTTATTCTGATGCAGCAGGGGTACTTGGCAGACAGATGTGTAGAACAAACACCAGAAATCAGGGATAAGACAGATAGCCGTCTGACAACACTGTGATCTGCAAAAGACACCTTGAGCTGCTACTCACACATGCACACATACATGCATTAGCACACACACACACACACACACACACACACATTTTGTCTTAGTCCTCTTTTGGGGACTTTACATAGACTTACACTTATTTCCTATAGACCCAATTGCAAAATACGTCTCCAGTCAACTGGCCTTAAGTTAAGTGTGTGTCTGAAAAAATGTACGTCAGAACAGACACATACACACACACACACACAATATTCTCGATGATCCCTCAAGGAAGGAACAATACTTATTTCACCATGGAGACGGAAGAGGTGGAAAAAGACACTTAGCCCTTGGAGGACGCTCATGTGTATGAAACAAGGCAACCATTCAACACACACACACACACAGCTTCCCCATTATTGTCGAAGTTTGTTTTCCGTGACCATTCTTGCTTTTTTCCTGGTAAAACATTTTGTTTGCCTTCAAATTAAAATAAAAAACATTCAGATATTTAGCCTATAATGTGCTATTGGAGCCATTTGAAATAACATGCATTCCCCCACCTGCACACACACACATATACACACACACACACTCTCCTCAGGGTTTGCTGTTAATCTTCATATCCTCCCCTCATCATCATTAGGCCCGCTGGAGACCAGGGAGATCTGTTGTCCCTGCTGAAGTCAGTCATGAAATCATGTTGTTCTTCTACTTAGCGCACACACACAGACACACACACACAATGTCACGACCATGCACAATCGAACAGTCTGGAGGAAGGGCCAAAGCGACAGATCCTCTGGACGGCTGAGTGTGTCAGCAGCTTTTATGCATTAACGTCCCAGTCCGTGTGTGTGTGCCGCGGCCGAAATGGCAGCCTTTGCCTCAGTCCCCTGGCAGGCGATGGATCATTAGCCGCCATCTTGGCCCACAACACTTGCAGTTTCCAATAGAACCAGGGGTAGACCAGGCCAATTATATTATTATAAACTATCATAGTTTTGAATGTTGTCGATTTTGACCAGTCATTATGGATCATAGCATTTAATACTGTTAAATCAAAATAATCGAACATAACGAGAGGAAGACTATGTGAATATGAGAGGCAGCTTGAATCACACTATGTTCAGTGCTTGCATAGCAGAATGGTGCACTGGGTCAGAAAGTTGTCTGTTCCAAAGCCCAGGAGAGTTACATTCAGCCTCTGGTAATGTTGTTATGACGGCCGGGCTAATGCAGCATCCTGTCATGTTGTTGTGTGGCTTTTTCCCCACAGGAGCTGTATCGTTCTGTGTGTGTGTGTGTGTGTGTGTGTGTGTGTGTGTGTGTGTGTGTGTGTGCGTGTCGGCCGGGAGTATATCACTAGGAGGGGGGTTATTACAGTGCATTAAGAGGGGGATTATACTGACCATGCTGACATCAACATGTTAGCTAATTGACAAGGGCTGGATATACAGTGCATGCTGTTTACCAAATCCTCTTTGGACTCAGACTGAATAAAACACTTGCAGAGGGGGAATGGATGTCTACAGGCACATCCTCACAGACATTTACACCCTGGCTAGCATTAGGAGGACTAGACGGCTCGGGAAAAGTTGTGCAGGAGCCGCAGCTGTCTAATTATATACTTGATAGACTCCTGGACACATTCTCAGGAATTGGAATTAAACTGTGCTAGCCAGGTCCAATAACTAATGCCTGGGGAGAGTGTGTATGTCTGTTATGTCATCCAAATGATTGAAAAAATAAGATTATGAAATAAAAACTGTAGGTAAAACATATTTTCTCTGGTTTATTTTGGTCTAGGAATAGTTATATAGGAGGAAAGTCATACTAATTTCTAAAATAAAACAGACAAAATGCAATAGATTATTTATGGAGCTACATATAAGTTGACAACTCTTTCGGTTTAATACCTATAGCCTCATGTTTTCATTTTTTTCATTTAACTTTTATTTATCCTCGAGAGACCAATTGAGGGGTGACCCTCATTTTCAATGACGTCGAGATGTAACCTTACACATAATACCAACAACCGCAATATAAATAATAATATCGCTAATAATAATAATAATAATCAAGAAAAAAGAGCTCTGGTATCAGTATTGGAATCGGAATCAGATCGGAACTATAAAAGGTAGATAGTTTATTTAATTTTTTTTTAATTGATACAAACAGGAGATACACTTAACACATACAACCTTTGATGACACGACTTTAAAAAAAAAACTTAAGTCGATAGATAGTTGCATCTCTGCTTATATCCAACTGTTTTTTGTAAGTTCAAGTTTCTCCACAGACGGACTTGTTTCTTGTTTATGCACATGGTAGCCTCTTCCAGTATATATGGCTGTGCAGGTTAATGGTCCACTGGGGGTCTTGAGACAGCCATGAAGAGGGCATGACTCAGCTGTTACTGCAGCCTTCACCTGGATGAAGCTCAATAAATAACGATGAGGACTCATTTGTGCTTCATTTGTGGGTCACGAACCCAAGGCTGAGGTTGACAGCAGCCGCGACGCTGTAACTCATGTCAAATTCATAGATAATGTCAAGTCAGACTAACAACCTCCTCTCCACCCTGTCCTTCATGTTCTCTTCTGCTTTGCATTTCATCTCCCTGCTCTACTCGCTTGTTTCCTCTCCTCTCACCTCCTTTCTCCTTATGCTCTTATTGGGTGCGTTCCAATCCCCATACTTCCCTGCTTTTTAGTATAGTAGAAAATGATTTAGGATGTCCCAATACATGATGTTGAATGCAGTATGCTGAAAGATTCCCTTTATCCTACTTCATCTGGTCGCAATTTTTAGTATGCCAGCAGACCACTATACTTTTTTGGCTGTTCTTAACAACAATCCACTGCACTGCGGAAGTTACGACAAATCAACTGAGCCGGCAAGTGAGCAGCAATGAGACAGATAATCAAGGAAAGTTCCAGATGCAATGTAACAACGAAATATACTACAAGAATAAGTAGGTCCCAATTGTAGCACGCTGCATGCAAACTACGTAATGTTCTTGTACTGTTCCCTTGCCCTCTCCCAATTCTCTGTCTGCTCTCAAACTACGTAATTGTATTGTACTCTCTCCTCTCCTCCGGCCACAGAGGCACAGAGGAGCGTCAGAGAGGAGCATCTCAAAGCTCAGGGCTCCAGTCCCAACACGATCACTTCACTCTGCTGGGACAGAGTCAAGACAGAGAAGTAACAATGAGCAACCTTAACAACAATAATAATGAATGTTCAAAACTCATTAAGGTTTTCCCTTTATGAGCTGCTGTATGCCTCAACTCGAAGACTATAAAATACACGTACCTGCTGAGTTTTCATGCATTTCCACCGAGTGGCAGGTGGTGGCGCTGTAGTGGAAATAAGCACAGCAATGACTTCACAAAGACATTAAGGAAGAGCTATAGTTTTCTGGATATATCTGTCTATCAAAGTTTTAAACAGGACCACTTAGGGGCTGGACATATGACATTTTCTTTTATTTCTCTAAGTACAGTAGATTACATTTTAATGTCAAACACATAATAATGCATCAATGTGTACAATATTCCTCTTGGACTACACCAAAGCACAGACATCTTTACCAGCTAGAGCCATATGTTGTAAGTAGTAGTGTTTCTATGAAACAGTTAACCATACATTTCAGATCTTAGAAGGAAAACTAATTGTATTTAAAAGTTAGAAAACAATTTCTTGCATGCCAACCATTAACATTTTGCGCAAGTTTAGCTTTTACTGACATTGAGTGGCTTTGTTCAAAGTGTTGATGTGTACTGTGTTGGATGTTTATAAAGTGTCTAGGGTCATTGCACCCAGATGACCGTTTTCATTTTCTACTGAGGCAATTGTCCTGAAAAATGAATGAAAGCTCTGGATTGTGTTTTATGTGGGTTATCAAGAAAAACAGACTCAATGTCTCAATTCTTCGAGCTCCACAAACAAAATTCCTGCCACCTACATGGTATCACAGAGGAGGCACACATCTCATCACACAGTTGTAGACATCAGTTAAAAGAAAAACTCAAACGGTCTTCATGGTCACATACTAGTGGGGTGGGTGGGTCAATGTGGGTTTCATGATTTGAGAAATACAATGAAAACTGACTTTTTCAGTGTTTTTTTCTAAAATAGTTGGGTATTTGGTGTCCTCGCAAGCCCTCCAAAGCTGAAATAAGACAACCCAGTCAGCTTCTTATTGACTGTTTGTCAGAAAATCTGCTGCAAATGGCGAATGCAAAAACCAATGTGGATTCATGTGATTGAGCTCAATGTCTTGATTCTCCTGTCAGTGAAGTAATGTTGTAGTAAATCTAGGTTGCCTTTTTCAACACGCAATAAAGCCTTAGCCTAAAATTACCAAACAGACGCAAAATCAAACAGTAACCTAACCTGTCATCTTGGGATCATGGGCACGCTCA
Source organism: Ammodytes dubius (assembly GCA_026122265.1). NCBI lineage: Eukaryota > Metazoa > Chordata > Actinopteri > Uranoscopiformes > Ammodytidae > Ammodytes > Ammodytes dubius. Next base: position 28,022,917 of record CM047507.1, on the reverse strand, counting down.
GTATAAGTAAACAACAGATTTTCCCCGTCTTCTCCATCTTTAAACAACAAAGTCTCTCTTTTTCAGCGGTTGGTTCTCAGTCTGTTCAAATTACTAAGGCAGGGAGCTGAAAGTCAGAGCTGAGAAGTGAATAGGATCACAGTACAGTCGCTTAGTTTTCTCACTTCTCCCTAAAAAAAAAACGATGACATTTTAACGTCCCAGCTGGTAAATGCTGGCTAATTAGCCTCTGTGCTAGTTTGGCCAGTTGCAGCTTAACGAACTCATAAGAGACTAATGGAGCCTGTTTGTGTTGGTGATAGGACGACACATACAGAGAGGTACTGGCTCCGGCAGTGACCACATGTTCACAGAGTAGGGTTTTCTGTGCAGGGAGGGAACAGCTGTTTATCCCAATTCTACAAAAAGATCATGTTCGAAAATTCACATTTATGGTGGTGGTGCAGATTAAATGAACGTTATGTGACTAAAACAGAGCGCCAGTCACTATAGATCAAAATGATTTTCTTTGATAACAACAGTCTTCATTCCGTGTAACAACTACAGTATTTGCACAAGTCTTTCAAGTTGAAACTACTTGGAGAACTTGTTTTAAACCAACTAAGACAACAAAGAAAGTTGCTGACTGCTCTGATGAGCAAGACAAAACCATCAAGGTTTGTTTAGTTTCAGGAAAAAAGGTTTGATTATGGTAAGCAGCATCATGGTCTGAAAAAGTAGAACGTAACTTACCGGAATTGTTTACCGTCATTTCTGTTGTGCTTGCATGAGTCAACATTCATGGAAAGAAAATGTAATGATACAATTGTGAATCAATTTATCCACAACAGTCAGTGAAGCAATAGTAATACAAAACCATTTTAAGAAAATGTTGTTTTCTTATCTACATTTCAAAATGCTGTGAAGGTAAATACAAGCAACACAATCATTAACAAAGTCTAGAAAAAGGGATCATTGTGCTGCTGGTTACACAAAGACTCACGCAGCAGAAGAGAGACACCTGAATGGGTTTATCATTAGGACATAAATTGGATCCAAAATAATATCATTCAACGCAACTGTTGAAGGTATAGGTTATGGGAAAGACTTGCTATTTCTTAAAAAAAAAACACTTTAAAAAACAAAAAAATAAACAGAGCATGGTCTGATAAAGTATAAAAGAAATACCCACTCAGGTTAAATCGTGTACTCAAAAGTGACTTGTGAGGGTATTTTTCGGCCTTTAGGTTAGTTAATAATAATGTTACAGATTAATAGGTAATTTATGCCTGTCTTGTGTGTCTGTCTATCTCTCAGACACTATGTCAACCTTGGAGCCTGTTAGGAGACACTTTGGCCAGCTGTATAGATAAAGTCTCATCTCCTTAGACTCCAGAATGTTATGGTTCACTGTGTTCAGCTCTGACCCAAAACATTGGTACGCTTGGTGCCCGAGCCGGGAGGTGGTGGAGATAGCGCGAGGTTAATGCACTGCTCTCAGGAAGGGTCTGTCAGAACTGAATCGCAAGTCACCCCGAGTTGCAGTCTGTTTCCTCCTTGGCCAAGCCTGTAATAAATATTGCTTCATAATTCATCCAAGTCTCCTGAAATAATCTTCCACCTGAGCTGACCTCTAACCCTGAAAGAACTTCCTTCTCAGAGAATTGGTGACTCGACTACACCGTTGCCAGTGTGTGTAGACTCTATTGGGAGGTTACTGCTAAACAACCAATGGCTTCACTACCCCATGTCTCATCACATCACAATGTGGACTAATCGCCAAACATTCTTGACATTTTATCTTTATTATCAGCCCACATCCAAAAACATGAGGCATTCTCACCAGTGTTTTGGACGCCATTTTTGCAGGCCTCCCCCCCACCTTCCCCGGACTCCTCCCAGTCTGTGTCGGGCCGTGTATCTCACAGGGGTCGGGACATGGGAGCGCAGTGCACCGCCTTGTAGTTACTGTCCTGCATTATTAATACCTGATGTTCACGGTTGACCTGGCGCTGACACACCGCCCTCACTAGTGTGTGTTTGAGTGTGTGTGTGTGTGTGTGTGTGGTGTGTTGTGTGTGTGTGTGTGTGTGTGTGTGGTGTGTGTTGTGTGTTGTGTGTGTGTGTGTGTGTGTGTGTGTGTGTGTGTGTGTGTGTGTGTGTGTGTGTGTGTGTGTGTAGCAGGGAAAAAAATATATTAGATTAGCTGATTGATTGTCCAGTTTATTTTGCCTACAATCTGTCCTTTAAGAGGCAAATTGCTTACAAATTGCTTAAGCCTTATCTGGTCTTAGCTGTTTACTTCTGTACGAAAAGGTTTTGCCAATTTGTCCGGATTATCTGCTTTAGTTTCAGCTACAATTGTCGATTGTCTTTAAACGAGAACGATTTTATCCAAATGTTCAGCCACTGGGAGAAAAAAAACAGGGACGTAATAAAGATAATTTGCCCCGAAAAAAGAAATAGACAGAGCAAAGTGGAGTGGGACTGAGCGATCCGTCACAAATCCCTGTGAGAAAACTTCACTGACAACCATATAATGAGCCTCTGTGGGTATCTCCCACCATGTTATTGTGTCTTTATCTCCTTTCTCTAAACTAGGAGGGGTGAAGAGAAGGAGAAAGCATATATAATAATAATAAAGGGGGCTGCAGGTTCGGAGAGAATTACCCATGCTTATTTATTCAGAGATGTCGCCTCGTGGAGCAGAGCAGCCAACCCCCTGGGTCTGCTCACAGGCCTGAGCGAGGGATGAATCGCTCTGCTGCTCGGAAGAGGAGAAAAATAACAGAAGGAGAGAAGGAAGAAGTGAAAGAAAAGGTAGTGTGTTTTTCCAAGAAGTTGTTAAGTCGACATATATGGGGAGGGAGATCACAGGTGGGGTCAAGGGGTGGTATGAAGCCCACAAAACTCTCTCTGTATTTCACAGTGTGGCAGCGTTTACAAACTGGTGTCGCCCCCCCGACACTGGTAAAGGTAAAGATCAAGAAGCGCCCACGAAATGTTTCAGTTGTTGATTCTACTGCTAAGAAAAAACGTAGAATGTATAAAATCCATGTGCAGAGACATTTCTCTTTCTGTGATGTCACAGAAAGAGAAATGTAGGGTTAGACAGTGAGACCATAAACACTCTTTCTCCCTTTTCTCAGGCTAGGATGATCCGATTTAAAAATGTTTTGCACATTTAACTTCATAGGATCTCCGAGTTAAATACACCTTCATATTCCAACCGGTGAAGTAGGCCTTTAACCTAGATGCTCAGACAATGTTGTTTTTATTCCTCAGATTTACTCCAAATTCCTCATAGGTCGACGGAAGTTACGCACTATAGCTTTAATGATATAAAAAGTTATGACATTATTGGTTTAGAAATGTCATTATATTATATGCAAGTTAGTTAATGATCTGCTTTTGTTGCATTAACAACTGAAACATTATTACGTTGCTATATTTTCCATAATGACATTATTAGCGGTAATTACATTTTTTGGATGCGACAAAGAGTTTTTTCTGGGGAAAGCGTACAGAGCGAGAGTTAACTTGAGCCTCGAAGGGAGGGAAACGAGAAGAAAGAGAGAGAGAGAGAGACTGGGGGAAGGTAGAGGAGTGGTGGAACCGAAGAAGGGATGAGTGGAAGTGCGGAGGGGTGGAGGGGTGGATGAGCGTGTCCCAGGGGTCTCAGAGGGAGAGGAAGACGGCTCGGCGAGTGCAACCCCCCCGCGGAGGAACTCAGCAGGGGGCCGGCTTTTTGTTTTGGAGAAAAGAAAGAGAAAAAGCTCCAAGTAACATGTTGGTAACAGAGGCTCCTGCACTCCGTATTTCAGCTGGTGGAGTAGTTGCTTTGTTCGCAGAAATGGGAGGGCTTCATTTACTCATCTCTCCCCCCAGAGGCAACCACACACAGCACACACACACACACACACCACACACACACACACACACACACACACACACACACACAAACACCCTGAAAACCTACCAACATAAGATTTAACATGCGCACACACACACACACACACACACACAGAGACGCACACACACATACACACACAGAGACCGCAAACCTATACGAACACAATATTTAACAAACATGCATGCACACACACATACGTACGCACATACACACACACACACACACACACACACACATCTAGCAAACCTCCCAACAAAAGATTTAACACACACGCACACACACACACACACACACACACACACACACACACACTGATAAATGAACAGTGACAGTTTCCAGCTTCATTAAGGCACTTTTTTGTTTACACCTAAAACAACACCTGCTTGGCTAAGGTGCAAAAGTTTGTGTGTCACTAAAAATAAAAGTAAATGAATAAATCATGATGTACATGAAGCATATGATATAGACATGACTTTTAGGCTTCCACTGAAGAGATGATACACAGCAGGGGGGCATGAGGAAACTTACCGTTTCTTCAACTGAATGCATCAAATAAGCTTGGATTCTACAGTATATGGTTTACTAAGGCCATGTAAAATACTGTAAAGTTGGGGGAGGGGTAATGTTTGAGAGAGAAAAAGTCATAGATCTATGAGCAAAGAAAATGTAATATTCTCTGAGATTATAGAGTCGTAAATGATGTATGTTGTTTTCTTCTGAATAGGCTCAATTCAAGGCATTGTCTCTTCAAAGTCCACATGCTTATGGGGACGAGTTTAGTGTTTAACAAAGGACAGAAGAGGGGGCGCCCTTAGCTCAGTTGGTAAGGCGTCCCCCCCCCATGGGCCTCGGCCAGCAGCGGACCCGGGTTCGATTCCAGCCCGCGGTCGTTCTCTGCATGTCACTCCTCTCTCTGCCCCATTTCACCTCTGTCTCTACACTATCAATAAAGCATAAAAATGCCGAAAAAAAATATCTTAAAAAAAAACAAAGGACAGAGGAGACAGTGGTCTGTGCTCCTGGCTGTTACACAGACATACCGCACGTACACTGACGAGCCAATTGTCACAAATGGACCAGGTTTTCACCAAATTTATGATAATATTCTGCACTAAAATCATGAGTATTTCTCTATAACTGGATCCTAAATTCAAGTATCATTGCAACCAACGCAGGCTATAATACATGGCAAGCAGCAGTCTCTGTGCTATGATGAGGTTTTGTCCAACCTTGAAACGAAGCAAAGTGAAGCAACAAACAAAACAACACATGTCACTGAGTTTCTTCATCACAATTCTTGTACATTTTAGACATCTGTGATACAAATTTGTGAATTGTTTGTTGCACTTCGCACTTGCTTCAGTTGCAAGCAAAAGATATTGAAGGGGAAATAAAACATGTCGGAAATAAGTTTTGTAAGTATGTTTTATATGAAAGCCTCCTTTGTTTAAAAAAAAAACAGAAGCTTGGTGGTATTTTACTGTTGCTGTATTCGTTGTATATTAATGTAATTGTTAGGAGACAACATGAGGTTAGAGAACTAATGTTCAGCTTGAGGCTGTTTGAGGTTGTTTACTCCCATGTTTGGTGACACAGTAAGAGTCGGAGCCCTTCCCATCCTGAGGGGGTGTCGTGTATAATAAGGGTTACAATCCCCAGATGGGAATGTCAACACCATTGAATTAAAGCTGAAATTCAATATTCTAACATTAATTAATCATTTCAAACCCAAAGTGTTGCATCGCAGAGCCAAAAACAATAAAAAAAGACTGTGCTGTATATGAATGCAAACCCACATACAGTATAACACCCCTATGCTCAGCCTCCTGAGGAGCAGTTTAATGTGGATGCAGAGCAGATTAGCAGGCTAAAGCTAAATTCTGTAATCGCTGTGATGGGCTTAAACAAAACTGGGTGGGGGTCCCCTCAAGGTTAAAACTGACTGCTGTCTGATTCTATTACATGTCAATGTTCACTCAGACGCTCTGCTTTTGTTTGCCTCCATTGTTTTGTAGGATTTTCAGATATTGATTTGGATGGAAATGTAAACACCTCCTGTTCATTGAGTCATTTTGTCTGTTGAGTCATTTTTTTGGGATGTAAACGGAACAATTTTGCACAGAAATTTCGACACAAGATGATGATAGCTGCTGTTTTTAACTGAAGTGGTTGCGAAAAATATGTTGCTATAAAGAAATGTGAGGACCCTGACTAGAACTACTCAATATAGGAAAGTCTTTAGTTCACTTATTCGTTCACACAATTTAATGCCGAAACCCAACGTCTTGACATTTACCGAACACTCAAGACGAGTGCGATCAAGTCACTCTCAACAACTAACAGATGTCCCTGAAAAAAGTGAAAAGATTCCTTTCTGTGTTTCGCCACTGCCTTGGGATTCCATTTAATGGTATAATAGATTCATTATTATATAATTATATATTATTATAGTTATAATAGGCAGGACAGACACAGAAGTGGAAAAGTGAAGTAATGTGAAGTCAAAAAGACAAACAGCTCACAGACAGAAGCCCAGCTGAGATATTTGGTTGCTTTGTTGCCGTGGTGTTGCTTTGTGACAGCTCTCTGTAACTTATTTATGATTATGTGACTATAGCAACAGCAAACTGAACAGTGGGGGATATGAGGAGGAAAGAAGACTGCAAAAATGGAAGGTTAAAAACCGTGAAAAAGAGAGTTGTCTTAAAGGTGTAGTCAGAAAATTCTGGAGAATGCTTGTTATCAAAATCAGTGTTCATCCTCACGATCGAACCTGTCCACAATGTAGTTAACTAAAGGAAAATCCAGTTTTAATACACACATCCTATAGGCTCTGTAAACAGGTATGTCGCTAGCTAAGATTGGACCCCTTTGTATACACAACCATTTACAGAGCCTAGGCTGTATGTTAACACCAGCTATTTTTTTCAGCAGGTAGTGAGGAGATTGTGAGGAATATTCACAGATTTTGACCAATTTTGTGAACAAGCTGACTCACCTTTAAGTTGAATGGGAGCAGAGAATGTGTAGAGGGGATAAAACATGTTTGTTTCTTTATGAGTCCGTCAAGGTGATCAGATGAGGGAAAATAATAGATCTGATGTAAGCGACATTTTTTAAAAAAGGGACAAGAAAAGGAAAAAAGGGCGGAAGGAGGGAGGGGTGTTTCCCTTAGGGGGAAATGTCTGTGTGAACTAATACTCTCCTCCTCTCTTCTCTCTCTCTCTCTCTCTCTCTCTCTCTCTCTCTCCTCTCTCTCACTCCACACACACAACACACACACACTCTCCCTCCCTCTCTCCCAGTCACTCAGTCAGTAGCAACAACACGCTCACCGAGGTCGGCAGCACAGAGCAGAGTCGCTATCTTACCAGCTGTACACACGCTCACACACTCACACACAAACCATACTACCACACACACACACTACACCCCCCTCCAACACACACACACACATACACACACACACCTCCTCTGCGCCGCCCGGAGAGCTGGAGCAAAACAGAAAGGAGAGGAAGGAAGGAAGGAGAGAGAGAGAGAGACCGGCAAAGAGAAGAGGAAGTAGTAAAAGAAGAAATAAAGAAGAAGACTGATTCTAGAGAAATTAAAGATCCATTTTGGGAAACAATCACTAAGGTAAGGCTGTTCATTTTAAATCTCTCTTTCTTCCATTCACTCACTGCTAATCCTTATATAGAAAGTGAATTTGAAAGCCCTCAAACACACACACACACACACACACCACAGCAAATATTAACCCATATTAGCATGTTAATATCAGTTAAAGTCCCACTTCACCTGCACACAGTATCAGTTAACCTCATCTTAACTTTTTTGACCTGGTGTGTCGGCGAATTAAAAAAATCACACATTTTTTGGCTTGCTTGTTGTGAAAAGGGAAAATGTAGAAGTGGATTTTTTGTTGTTTCTAAGCTGCTGAGTGGTGACACCGCACGTGGGGAAAGTATGTGGAAAGTCTTTAGGGTTCATTCATCTGTGTAGGTGGAGTTGATGGGGTCCTTTATTGCGTGTGCATCGGAGCATGTGCCGGGTTTATACAAAATCAGAGTTGTAAGGGAAGTGAGAGTGACAGCAGAAGGGGGAAATGATTGTGGAAGGATTCAGGAAGTTTTCTAACAAAGGAGCTCTGGAGTATTTCAAAGACCATATCAGACCAGGCATATGTTGATGTGTTCTCTGTGTTGAGATTAAGGGACTTTTGATAATGCTTGTAATCGATTTACCTTAAAGTTACCTTAAGTTAGCTATACCTTAATGATGTACTGCTCCGGAAAAAAATTAAGAGACCAGTCTGGATTTTCTTACATTATCTATGGAAATGTTCTAAATGACAATATTTTGGGGGGGAATTTGGTAGAATTGTTGTCAGTAGTTTATAGTATAAAACCAAAATGTTCATTTGATGGCCTGTACAGCAAAATAACCAGGACTATACTTCAATATATTTAAAAATATTTTTTTCACCTGCAAATACTTTTATTGTTTTAGTTTAATCAACAACATATTTTTTTAAACTCAGTTTTCTCTTCTGGCTGTAGTTAGTGTACTCTGTCGCTCAGGGGCAGAGAGGAGTTTGGTGACGCTATCATAAAGCCACAGAGTCAACAGAGAGAAGAGAGAGAGAGAGAGAGAGAGAGAGAGAGAGAGAGAGAGAGAGAGAGAGAGAGAGAGAGAGAGAGAGAGAGAGAGAGAGAGAGAGAGAGAGAGAGAGAGAGCCGGTCGGGTTGGTTGGATTAAGACAAACAAAGTGTCATACTTGGCACCGTGGGAGACAGCAGTTTGTTTCCTGTTTCTTTGCCAACTTTTAATCACATTTTGATGCCTCAACCTCAACCAAGTGCTTATCATTGAACCCATGGAGGTGGGAGTTTAACCTTAACCTTAACCACTTAACAAAATACATGTGTTACCCAAACCATTATGTACCGCTAACCTAATGGTCCCTATTGTCACAATATTCAAACAGGGTAGTTTGGACATTTGAGGACTTGTAACAAAGAAGTCCTAGACATAAATCCTAGGTTTAACTGTAATATCCATGACATTTTACTGTGTTGATCATATGTCTCCCGTCTAATGAAGAAGTGAATCAATATAAAATCATGCTGAACATTTAATCCAAATGCCTTGCACAGCATGATTTACCACACGTCAGCATATTAACAACATAATTCCCAGCCAGCAGCACTTACTGTATCACCAAAACTCCCTCATTACTAATTGGTTAAGTGAGTCTGGGCCGTGAAAAACAAAACCTACTCTCTAAGTGTCTCAAGGATTTTAAGCAAGTCTGTAAAGAAAAGACTAAACAACCGTGGCACATCCAGCGAATGGGAACAGAAGTGGTGTGTGTTTTTGTGTTTTTGACCTTCACCGTGTTTATAAAGAGCTGATGTGGGCAGAGAGAGAGAGAGAGAAAGAGAGAGAGAGAAGAGAAGAGAGAGAGACGAGAAGAGAGGAGAGAGAAGAGAGAGAATGAAGGATGAATGGATTTCATTGTCTGGTCTGGGACGGAGTGAGTGTGTGTGTGTGCAGGGCCGCCCATAAGGGGTAGAAAGTGGGAAAGCTTTCTAGGGCCCAGCCACCAGGTTTTTTTTTTTTTTTTTTTGCAGATTACCTATTTAGCCAACCTTTATTATGAACGCTATATTCGCAAGAGAACTTTCTATAAAAGAAAACATTTTATTCATTGTTACTTGGGTAAAATATATCACATTTTATATTGAAAAACTAAAGTATCATGGGTCGTTTTTTCCCCCTCAAAACCGTTGCATGCATTGATGATGAGCAAGCTAACCTAGCAAGCTCAGTGATGCCAGGACCTGGACATAAATCAGGGTACCAGAAAAGAAAGGAAAAAAAAGGGAACTTTCAAGGGCTTTAGATCCCCGTAAAATTCTTAATATCAGTATTTCTGCTAGCAGAAGTGTATTTTCAATTCAGAGATACTGTGATATTTCATCAAGTTTTGAGGTGTCTTTGAAATTATTCTGTATATTTTATCTATTTTTTCTAAGAAAATTAGAAAATTACATATTTAGCCTTTAAATGAAGGTGGCAGATGGTTGTTATACTGATGAGGAAAGCTTCTGGTAGCAGTGTTATCATGGTAAACCCCCCCTACAGCATTGGTGTGTCTAAAGCTTACATTACAGGAAATGTTACAGTAAATGTGCCAAAAGCAGGTGCAGAGATCTTGCAAGAGCGGAAATTTGCGCGCTCGCATCGTCGGTGTCTCTGCCCACTATTATTTCCAGTAGCCCACCTTAATCTAATCTGGCTAGAACCGGCCCTGTGTACGGGTATGTGTTTATGTAGGAATAAGCGCATCATGCACATTGATACAAGTTCACTATGAGTAAAGGGGGCCCAATGACTGGACCTTTTCAGGGGCCCAGTCATTTGTCTGGGCAGGCCTGTGTGTGTGTGTGTGTGTATAGTGTGTGTTGTGTTGTGTGTGTGTTGTTGTGTGTGTGTGCGTGTGTGGTGTGTGTGTGTGGTGTGTGTGTGTGTGTGTGTGTGTGTGTGTGTGTGTGTGTGTGGGGCGTGCATGCTTGCGTGCGCTGAACAAAGCTGAGTGTTGTGTGTGTCTCAAAACAAACTGGGATCAATCAGTCATGAGGTTAATGTTACACCGTCTTGTAAACGAATGACGTGTAATGAATGTTTTACTCGGTTAAGGTCTTTGAACCCGAAGTGTTGTTTGTTAATGTTCAACCTGTGATACCGTTGTTACACTGAAGTCCATGATTTCCTGAGAAAAAAGATAACATCTGGTAAACGCCTGTGTTTACCAGACGGTCATGTGTTTCATGTTAATTTTCCATAATAAGTTAAAGGGGAAATTGAGAGTTAGCTATGGGCTTTGGCTTAGAAAAAAAACAAACTTCAACAGAAAACTTACTTAAACAACGCCACAGCTAGCTCGAAGCACCAAGTACCTCAACCCAAGAAAGAAGCCCTTAAAATGTCTCCGAGGAACTTTCAGTTTGTGTTATTCTTGCAGCCCCTTTGGTCAAAAGCGGTAGTGTTTTTACTATGCCAGCTGTTGTTTCTGGGTGAGCGTACTCATGACAAAGGCATTAAGAAAAAGTATATTGAAAATAGTATTCTTTGCACTGATGGTCTCTTTTGCTGTTACATGTCATTCATGATCATCAGAGGAATAAATGAGACTCTTTCAGAAATATTTAAAAGTTCCTCGTAGCACCTTTAAGCATCTCCCTAAGAGAAAAAAAAACATAATCTCAGAGATTCATTATTTCTTATGACAAATAGAAATTGAGAACTTCACTTATTACCTCACAAAGTTCTTCACAAAGACCTAAAAACAAAAGAGAATCATAAACTACTGAACCAAGAGTTGAACAGGGGAAATCAATTTCAAAGTGATTACAACATAAAACACTGTCGGTTAAAATGCAGACAAGCGGAGCAGCAGCAATAAACATTTCACCACAAAACGATTTTACGGTGTCCCAGGGCTTTTTATGCTCCGAAACTGTTTCCTGTTTACCTCCGTGTGGAATCAATTTATTTCCCCCCCAAAAAAACTGATTAAGGAAGATTCACAGCTAGAGAAAGATCTTGTTTAAACAAAAATCGTAATTCTGCAGAAAGCTTGCAAACCCCGGGGCAATGCAGAGGGGTTAGGAGGAAGAGTAGGTTTTTCCAAATTGTACTCAGATACAGTTTCCGTTATAAAAAAAAGAAAGGGAGTAAGTGGATGTATGGAGGAGTGTGAGAGTGAGAGAGAGAGAGAGAGAGGAGAGAGAGAGAGAGATAAGAGAGACCGTGGCGATGGAGAATAAGGGACAAATGGGGCAAAGTTGGATGGAAATATGGCGAGACAGCGTGAGCGAGAGCAATTTGGATCAGGAGTAAAATGGATTTCTTTTAGAAAAATTAGGGACAGGGGATGATTTGAGAGCCAGATAAGTGCCTGAGAGCGCGACACTGACAAAGACATTGTGTCAAATCTGGGGGCGGAGGTTTGATATATGCCTGTGTGTGTTGTGTGTGTGTGTGTGTGTGTGTGTGTGTGTGTGTGTGTGTGTGTGTGTGTGTGTGTGTGTGTGTGTGTGTGTGTGTGTGTGTGTGTGTGTGTGTGTGTGTGTGTGTGTGTGTGTGTGTGTGTGTGTTGTGTGTGTGTGTGTGTGTGTGTTGTGAGGGGGTCTCTGCCACCTTGGTAGCGGAGTACATTATGGCTGTTTGGGCACATTAAGGGGCATTAGCTGGAGGAGCAGACCTGAATAATGCATGGCCTTTATTTATGAGCAGAGTGCAGACGTCCTCTGAAGCGTACTGAACTGGGACACACACACACACACACCACACACACACACACCACACACACACACACACACACACACACACACACACACACACAAAACACACACTCCCTTTCTTACACGCACTCAAAATCACAAAATTTGGTGAATTGGCAACATTTGTATGCTTTTATTTGTACAAGAGAAACCATGACTGTGTGTGGTGTGTGTGTGTGTGTGTGTGTGTGGTGTGTGTGTGTGTGTGTGTGGTGTGTGTGTGTGTGTGTGTGTGTTGCGCACTTACAGTAAATCCATATTCAGTGAACTTCCGAAGATCAAAACTTTTAAGTGTCATTTTTACGGTTACCTCTTTTGAGTTCTTATCTGGTGGTGCTGAATGCAGCAGACCTCATCTGTTAAAGGAGATATAATTTGACATCTGCTTCCACAGAAAAGACTGCGGGCACATTACGCAGAGTCATCTTGAGCAGGAGTTTCGTTTCTAACAATGTGAAGGTGGAATGCAGAATGCTGTCAGTGCTCTATACCTTCATATTATTAACAAAATTAATATGAGGAAACTTTTTATTAATCGAAAAGTACAAATAACCTTTTTGAACTCACGTCTGCAACTATATGAGTCATGTTTTTTTGTTAATATACCACATGTCATTTATATTCTTTCATTTATTTCTTCTTCTTTTATTTTATTTTTATTTGTACAGTAAACAGATTCCAAACTACCATTTCCAGTGGTTTTAAATTACAATCAACTTTTAAATCAATCAAGCAGAGTTTTGAAATTGTTATGTGTATTGACAATATACTATGTCATTGAATTATCATGTTTCATGTTAGTCATCAATCCCATACATATATTTTGTATCTAAAGCAAGTTCCTATGCAAGTTAGTTTGTCTCATGATGGACTGAAACAAAGGCTGTCTGAATGAATGGTTGCAACATTTAAAACACAAACTGTGTTATGTTCCTTTAAGGTCTTAAGTGTAATTAGTGTCAGTTTAATTTAAGGAGTGTAAGTTGTGGAGAGCTGGTGAGGAGAGAGAGAGAGATGAGAGAGAGAGAGAGAGAGAGAGAGAGAGAGAGAGAGAGAGAGAGAGAGAGAGAGAGAGAGAGAGAGAGAAGAGAGGAGAGGCCCTGCTCCATGGAGATCAGTGTTAACTGTGTTTGTAAAACCTTGGGCTAGTAGGAGTTCATCAGTCTGCCAGCCGCCCGCTCTGTCGGGGTGAAGGTTCATAGTGAGACCAGATTATAAACACAACACACATCACACACACACACACACACACACACACACACACACACACACACACACACACACACACACACACACACACCCCACACACACACACACAGCCACACAAGCATCTCTGAGGTGACAAGAACTCCTGGTGGAAGGCAGATGGAGTGAGCCAGCCAAGACGCTCACACACACAATAGTAATTTGTGTCATTATAGTCCCGACATTTAATCTGGTCATGACCTGCATTTTAAATGTTATTTTAGATGGAACAGTTCTTGACTGTAACACTAAATTGAAGCACCTTAATAAAGTGGTTACAAGAAGGATGTACAGTAGTGTAGTGCAAGAATTGGACTCTGGACTGTATGCCTAACGATACAGTACATATACAGTACATACACATTACAGCTCTTTTAATTAAGCGATATTACATTGATCGCTGGAGGGAGAATTTTCCCTTTGCTGCTTGCCCTCTGCACACACACAGCTCAGAGGTCAGCTACACAGCATCTGTCTTCGGCCTGGCTGGCTTTCAGTGTCTGGCTCAAGGGCACAACAGCACACAGGGGTTAAGGCCAAAGTTTTCAGTTTGAAAGATGACCGTCCCACTCACTAAAACATCATCACTTGTGAGAATATAGATTCAGGGGGAATGAGTGAATATATAATATGATACTGGAAAATGTGATTATAGAGAGTTAGAGCCATACAAAAAGTTTGTGAATTCATCAGATTTTAAAATGTGCTCGATTCTTTATCCCTAAATTCTGTGCTGGTTTTTGTGGCGCCTTTTAAATGTTTCAGATGCCTTTGTTAATCTGCAAAACTATAGAGATATGGTTGGAATTTTGGCCATGAAAGGGGTCAACGTTGTGATAAGAAAGCAGCCTTCAAACTCTCTATATCAGTCAAACTCGTTGTCCAGTGGTAGTTTTGTGCTATACTCTTCCATACTCCACTCCCACCTCCCGCTGTCCTGCCAATTAAGATCAATCAAGCCAACCTTCCATATCGACCCGCTGCGTACAGTAACAAAGTCATTAGATCTGAATCCTGGCCCCCCTCCCAACATTTTTATAGAAAAACATCATCAAAGCAAAGCAAGGTTAGACAGGGCAAACACAACCACTCCTCAGGGAGAGGCAATGCTCCAGATATGTGGGGTGACCTTGATGGATTCCAGACAGTATACGGGAGCTGAGAGCGCAAGCTGGTCGCAATGTGTGTGGTGTGTGTAGTGTGGTGTGTGTGTGTGTGTGTGTGTGTGTGGTTGTGTGTGTTGTGGTGTGTGTGTGTGTGTGTGTGTGTGTGTGTGTGTGGTGTGTGTGTGTGTGTGTGTGTGTGTGTGTGTGTGTGTGGTGTTGTGTGTGTGTGTTGTGGTGTGTGTGGTGTTGTTGTTGTGGTGTGTGTGTGTGTGTCTGGTCAACAGGGAGGAAGGAAGCGCTGTGTGCGGGCCGGGTTAAGTAGGAAGGCTATAAAGCCATTTAAGAGTCATAAAGTACTTGGTCAATCAAAACCACCCCCTGCTAGGCACCTCATGCTCTCCGCTGTGTCTGCTGCGTGTGCTGGTGTGTGTGTGTGTGTGTGTGTGTGTGTGTGTGTGTGTGTGTGCGTGTGTGTGTGTGTGTGTGTGTGTGTGTGTGTGTGTGTGTGTGTGTGTGTGTGTGTGTGTGTGTGTGTGTGTGTGTGTGTGTGTGTGTGTGGGATGAGTGGGTCAGTAAGAAGAGTCAGTTGGATACTGGACTCAGATGGAATGAAAGGATGCACAACCAGTCTCTGCGAAAGTAGCCACAAAGCAGCTGCAGTGCATTAGAGTGTAATTTTTCCGGCTGTATCACAATGTCTGTGTGTGTGTGTGATATTGTGTGTGTGGTGTGTGTGTGTGTGTGTGTGTGTTGTGTGTGTCGTGTGTGTTTGTGTGTGTGTGTGTGTGTGTGTGTGTGTGTGTGTGTGTGTGTGTGTGTGTGTGTGTGTGTTCGTGGTGTTGTGTGTGTGTGTGTGTGTGTGTGTGTGTTAATCCACGTGCATGCATTTGCGCCTATACTTCTCTCCATGTGCGTCACAATTATTTTTTTCCTAATTTGTGGCCACTGCAGGGCTCCATTATGTGCTTCCTGTTCTGCTTCCTGATTTTTACAACTGTTGAAACCATGAAACCATCAAATGAATCATCTAAAGCTGCCTGTGAGTTAAACTGTACATCGTCCCATATGTCTATGTCACACATGTCCAAGGAGAAGGAAACTTCCTTCAACTCATTGTTGATTTTCTTCATTTCTAACACACTTTTAAAAGGACTAATTTGCAAAATACACATCTGTTTGCCAAAGCATAACGATGCAGAAAGTATACCTATAGAGATGAGGAAGGTCATGGCAAAGAAAGCATTTGTTGCATCATGTGTCCTTCAGATCAAGCATGTCATTCGTATGCGTTTATATTAATACACTCTTTGGCGCATGTGTTAAACAGAACATTTTATACACATACAATAGCAAAGTAAAAGCTTTATTCATTTATTTTTGAGCCAATAGAAACTGAAAAGCAAGAAAAAAATCTATACCACTTTCATATACGAGGCATAAAAAGCTCAGGAAAGCTGCTGAGTACAGGCCGATAATTCACTCTCATTTCAACAACAGAAGCCGCACCTTTACATTAAAAAGACCAACCCTAATGTGAAAGTACCTACCATGGAAAACTCAACGTTTACTCACATCTTGCCAAAAAAATTGCACATTTCTTGTAAACTCCCCAACACAAACTTGTTTTTGTCCTCCAACTAGAAGCAAAAAAATGTCAATTTAATTCCTGCCTTTTTTCTGATGATTCAGCACGGCTCTCGTTGCTGTTAGTATTTTAATCTTGAAGCTTAAGTTTGTGAAATGTGACATGAACGGTGCGACACGCGGCTGGCTGACAGCTG